>JXCR01147127.1:310497-345483 GCA_002079205.1 Phalaenopsis hybrid cultivar
CTTACCGGTATACCCTCTTCTCGGGCCCCTGCCACTACGGCATGCCCATTCCTTCGAGTCACTATCTTCATGGCATACTCTTTATCACTACTTAAATGTTTTGATTTGTCTGCATTAGCATTTGCATTTGCATGTTTGTATGGATAGCGAGTCAGGTTCGTTAGGAGAGTGACCACGTGTTGGTCGCGATGCCTTAACGAGCATTGCTTGCTGGGTTGATCCCAGTGAGCAATGNCAATACACGGAATCCTAACAGCAATGTAAACCGTTCGCTATGGAAACCAGATCGATTGTAATGGCGGATTTGAGATAAAACAATGGATACAAACAATAAGAGGATCAGTTAGGGTTCTGAGCGGAGGCAATACTTTGGGGGAGATGTCGTAAACGTTGGCGCATCGCATCCCTATGAGTCTTCTAAGGCATTTCACCTCAGCGGCCACGTCGGCCGTGTTCATTCTAACCTTCACCATGTTCGTTCCTCCTACTCGATTACCCTATGCTTCCTCCCCACAATTCCCAGCCCCTGAAAAGTCGCTCTTCTTCTTCTTTTATGCCCCTCGACGCTGGAATATCTTTAGCAGCCAAAAACAGTGAGAGGCAAATAAACCCAAATACTTAAAACCAGTTGCCCATAAACTTACTACACACAGTATTCGTTGGGGTTTCAAAAGTATGCTCCTGTTTTCAGCTGAGTCATCTTTCCGAAGTACTCAATTTTTGTTGGGTTTATGAGTTCTACTATAGAAACTTGAAGTGGAATGAATCTAGAACCTATTTTCATTTTCGGATGAGGGTCATCTTTCTCTCTCTAACCGTCATCATCGTTCAAGTTGTTCCAATCAGCTTGTATGCCAAACTTCTGTGCTTTCATAAATTGGATGATTCATATATTCTTCAATCTCAATGTGGTGGTTCGCTAGCTCTAGAAGCTTCGCTAGCCTGTTGGTTTTTCCTAAACCCAAAAAGTATCGGAACTATGAGCTCTTTAATCCTTGTGCTAGTGCTGTCTTGAAGGCTACTGGCTCCGGGTTTTAGACTTCGTCCTTCTAGAATCTCTTTATATAAGATCACAGACTCTCATTCGGTCCCTGCTTCAGGTACCATGAAGAATCTAAATCTCTTCGTGGTTTTTGGGCACTAGCAAATTGCCCCAAAAATAACTTTTTGTAATCCCCGAAGGAATTAATACTTCCTACGAGAAGGCCATTGAACCTCCTAAGAGCAGAATCTCTCAGTGTGTTGTAGAATAGTCAACATTTTAATGAGTCTAAAATTTTAAGAAAGTGAATTGTCAACTCAAATTGCGCAATATGGTATGTGGGATCACTTATGCCGTTGTATGGTTCCAAGGTAGGAAGCTTGAAATTTTTTCGTGGTTTTGCCTCCATAATATGTTGAGTGAATGCATTTTCCATGATAGATTTCTATCGCTCTTTATGGCGGTCCCTCCCTTTGTGTGGATTTGGCGTTATCCTGGTAACGAGATTCTTCTTCTCGTTCGATTGATGGTGCTACATTTTGAATAGAAGGTTTGGGTGCTAGGATCGCTTGTTGAACTAGCACATGAGGCGTTGGTAGATCAGGTTGCAGGAGAGGTTGCGCCCTTTTCTCAAGTAACGTTCAGGCCAACTCCGTAATTCGCATGACCATCTGGTCATGGAGCGCTTAAATTTGTTGTTGTTCGAATTCTCAGACAGAATCCAGATTGAAAGTGTCTCCTTGGTGAGTTACTTTACCCCCATCATGCTTATTGTCCTGTAGACACCATGATTCCACGCTCACAACACCCTTTAAGATGTTGGATCCTAAATTGTTCGGTGGATCACGCCTAAGGTATAAAGCGTTGATTGAATGAAAAGCAAGAAGAAAAATTTTAGCACTCAATGATTGTTTGTTCATGAGGTTTTTTTGTCACCTTTCTTGAAAATTATCCCCCTATTTATAATTCATATGTAGGATTCTCAAGTTACATGAGGATTCCTCATTAAAGATAAGAACATTAATATAGTTAATGACTTGTTACGTTTAGAATTTTTATAACTAAATATTATTTATTTTGACCTCATGACTGATGTCAACACCACAATACCTCTGTAACTCCCTTGAATCCTACTTCACTTTTGTGACCATTCAGTTTTGGTTATTTAGAGAACATTTGATCTCACTTCATTTGTTTGCGGATCCTTCTTCATTTGGTTATTTTTTATGCTCTTTGGTAGTCTCATTCCGTGGCATCTTTACCTTACCTAAAGCGACTGTTAGTCTTCATGATAACAGTTACCTGATGAGCAGTGCTGATTTATTTGTTTGATGCTTGTCATTTGTTTTCTCCTTGAGATCATTTAATTGTTTGATGAACAATTTATGTTCTTTATATCTTCGATTACTTCTCCTCGAGATTCATGCAAACATATATTTCTGGCATCCATTTATTATAATTTTTTACAATATTGAAATCTAATGTCAAATATACAAAAAAAATGAAATTTATTATTTATGTAATACTTGACTGAAATAAATTGAGGTTTCATGAAATTAAATTGATATCATGTGAGTAAGATATTTAATTCATAATGCTTGTTCTTGGTAAAATTTTAATAAACTGTTAAATTTTGATAAGTTCATAATTGAAACATTTAAACTGAATTAAATTACACTTTGTTTCTATCAAAATTTTGATTGGTTTGATTTTTTAAATTCTAAATTTTAATTGTGACCAATATAAAATTAATTGGCTGCTCGCCCAACATCCTAGGAAAATTTTTGTTGTTCGGATAATGCATTTAGATATATGTGTGACAGCCAATCCAAATATGACACGTGTTTTTATATTTTTTATCATTATTTATTCTAAAGAATTCATAATAAACGATGTGAGTAATAGAGTGGGCCGACTCGACCCATCATAGGTATTGACACATCATTTTAACATAGGAAAAGAACACTCCAAAAGTTTGAAAGCAAAATAAGAATATTAGGTTGTTCAACTTTTAGGTTTTGGCATAAAAGGTTTTTTTTTNTTTGATTAGTTCATAATTGAAACATTTAAATTGAATTAAATTACACTTTGTCTCTATCAAAATTTTGATTGGTTCGATTTTTTAAATTCTAAATTTTAATTGTGACCAATATAAAATTAATTGGCTGCTCTCCCAACATCCTAGGAAAATTTTTGTTGTTCGGATAATGCATGTAGATATACGTGTGGCAGCCAATCCAAATATGACACGTGTTTTTATATTTTTTATCATTATTTATTCTAAAGAATTCATAATAAACGATGTAAGTAATAGAGTGGGCCGACTCGACCCATCGTAGGTATTGGCACATCATTTTAACATAGGAAAAGAACACTCCAAAATTTTGAAAGCAAAATAAGAATATTAGGTTGTTCAACTTTTAGGTTTTGGCATAAAAGGTTTTTTTTTTGTTGAGGAACATCAAGAAGAATTCATTGTTGTTGCCTAAACTGAGGAAAAACTTTGAGAATGGAGAACAACCAGAATGGTAACTTAAATAATCCTGAGGACATATTCGCTTCTCTTGTGGTGATGAAATTATAGATTTGAACTAATTGGTAAGTTTGAAACAAATTTCATTTACATGTTAATATGTAAGATTTATTTTGTATTAATTGAAGTGGTTTGATACATGTAATATTTAATAATTCATATTCGGAGGAGACTATCCTGATTGTGTGTTGACGAATGAGTTTTTAGTTTTTCTTATCCTTGTGTCTAGAATTGGCTAATTTTAACTTGTAAAACCATGTAGCATCTCTTGTAAGAAGTTATAACATAGCAACACAAATAATTGTATATATTAAAAAAGAAAGAAATTGTAATTTTTGCTTTTTCACATGAATTGTATTGACTGATTTATCACTACTTGTACGGTCGTGTTGTATTAGTTGTACTGATTTATCTCAGTATTGCAGATACAACATAATTGTATAGAAGGTTATGATGCACTATTCTATCTGTTGTAAAATAATCATAGCATAAACATAAAAATTATATACATAAAGTATGAATTTCTAATTTTTATTTTTTTCTCTTAGCTAGCATTGACAGACTTATCACAACTTATATAATCATGTTGTGTTGGTTGTACTAGTTTATCTCAGTACAACAGATATAGTAAGGTTGTACCGAAGGGAATAATACAATGTTCTATCAGTTGTAAGAAATCTTAATTTAAAAATAANTTATTCTATCTATTGTAAAATAATCATAGCTTAAACATAAAAATTATATACATAAAGTATGAATTTCTAATTTTTATTTTTTCTCTTAGCTAGCATTGACAGACTTATCACAACTTATATAATCATGTTGTGTTGGTTGCACAAATTTATCTCAGTACAACAAATATAGTAAGGTTGTACCGAAGGGAATAATACAATGTTCTATCAGTTGTAAGAAATCTTAATTTAAAAATAAAAAGAATTATATATATAAAGTATGAATTTCTAATTTCTGCTTTTCCTAAAGGTTATGATTGATTGATTAAACACTACTTTTACAACCATATTATGTAGTTGTACTTATTTATCTCAGTATAATTGATAAAAAATGGTTGTACCGAAGGGAACGATGAAACATTGTATCCCTTATAAAAAATAGTAACATGACAATAAAAAGAATTGTATATATAGAAAAACTGAATTTGTAATTTTTGTTTTCATCATCAATTGGATTAACTGATTTATCACAACTTATACAAAAATGTTTTATTGATTGTATTGATTTATCTCAACACAACCGATACAACACAGTTGTACCGAATGTCACGACGTAATGTTTTATATGTTGTAATAAATCGCAACATAAAAATAAAAATTGTATATAAGAAGTATGAATTATATATATATTTTTTCTCTTAGCTGGAATTAAATGATTTTTCACCATCTATAAAACTATGTTGTGTTAGTTGTACTGATTTATCTCAGTACATTGGATACAACAAGGTTGTATCGAAGGGAATGATCAAAGCTATATCCCTACTTTGAAGAAGTATATCTACACAGGGCATGTGGACTGCTGGCAGAAAAAACTCATCAAAGTTCTTCATAATACATTGTTAGAAACTTTGATAACAATTTAAATTATAAGATTTGGACTGTCTAGTNATGGTTGTACTTATTTATCTCAGTATAATTGATAAAAAACGGTTGTACCGAAGGGAACGATGAAACATTGTATCCCTTATAAAAATTAGTAACATGACAATAAAAAGAATTGTATATATAGAAAAACTGAATTTGTAATTATTGTTTTCATCATCAATTGGATTAACTGATTTATCACAACTTATACAAAAATGTTTTATTGATTGTATTGATTTATTTCAACACAACCGATACAACATAGTAGTACCGAATGTCACGACGTAATGTTTTATATGTTGTAATAAATCGTAACATAAAAATAAAAATTGTATATAAGAAGTATGAATTATATATTTTTTTCTCTTAGCTGGGATTAAATGATTTTTCACCATCTATAAAACCATGTTGTGTTAGTTGTACTGATTTATCTCAGTACATTTGATACAACAAGGTTATATCGAAGGGAATGATCAAAGCTATATCCCTTCTTTGAAGAAGTATATCTACACAGGGCATGTGGACTGGTGGCAGAAAAAACTGATCAAAGTTCTTCATAATACATTGTTAGAAACTTTGATAACAATTTAAATTATAAGATTTGGACTGTCTAGTATGATAAAATCGGTTTCACTGTACAGTTTAATTGTGGGAAATGTGAGATGATTGAATTATTTTTTTCTAACTATATCAAGATTTTGTGTCAAGATCATGTTGTTATAATATCAAAAAAGTATATGCTAATGAGGTGATACTGTAAAACAAAGAAAAATAGTCTGAGGATGTTGTGGGATTTACACTTCATTTATTTTTTGTAATCACATCAGTAGGTATTCATATCAAATAACTTGTAGGGCACATGATAACGTAGGAACGAAATAATATGTATTAAACAACTTGAAGAATACATAGAGGGAACTCACCTCAATTGACAAAGTATATGAAGAGAAAAAAGTCTACTGAGATGATGATGTGCAAGCAAAAACCTATCCAAAATGCGAATAAAGGATGTCATTAATGCAAGATTAAAATCTTATAGAGATAAGAAAAAAAATATGAGAGTAATTCCTATATTGATTATATTTTACATTTTTTGTAATTTTTTTTTCTCGCTACTAACTCAATGTNTATTAATGCAATATTAAAATCTTATAGAGACAAGGAAAAAAAAATGAGAGTAATTCCTATATTGATTATATTTTACATTTTTTGTAATTTTTTTTTCTCGCTACTAACTCAATGTTATTATAATTTATAATAGAAAACAAAGATAAATAAACAATAGTTGAAGATCACGAAGATGCATCGATAACAATCACTTTCTCTGTTATGCCCTAATTTTCCATTTCATCTACCGCAGCTACTCTCTCTGTTATGTCTCGATATTTAACAGAGGTCTCGTTGTAAGAGTTTTATTTTTTACTCCAAGCTTTTGTTATCGTGTGCTAATGGTATAGCCACATCAACAAAAATTCAGGCCATCTTTAAGTATAAATAATTCATCATTTAGCTACTTTGAGATGATGAACATAATTAGTCAAAGAAATTTTTAGTTTTAATGAAGCATAACAACCATATATAATAAGGAAAAGAATAATATGATTTTGTGATAAGGAATTTTTAGATGTTGTAATGAAGAATGAGAACATGGTTGTCTGGATGAATTTGATTGTATATAGAATCAAAGCATGAGTATCTTTAGGAATATTTCTTGGATATGTTGTACTCTGAGTAAGCATCCATTATTTGAACTATTTTTTCAACAGTACAACAAATGCAAAATGGTTGTACATAATCATGTGATTAGTATTATGATACCTACAATGTAGCTTATTACAATCGGGTACAACATGATTGTACTCAATGACCTCAATGCCTTATAAAATTTGATGCATAACTATCATTTAAAAAAAAATTTAGAAAAGCCATGATGTATGAATGTATCCTTTGTACTAAACTATCTAACCGCCTTTATAAAATTTGGCATAGCTTCGCTACAAGTTGTACAAAAAAGATCGAATGTAAATATGGTCTTGCATATAAAAGTATACTACAATTTATCTCAGTAGAACCATGTTGTATCAATTGTACCAAGTTATTATAACTTTAATGAATTTACATTACCTTCCTGTAAACTAAAGGTACATAGTAGTACTAACATAAACAACATGATCAATAACAGGAGACTCAAATTCACTCATTACAACTATGTTGTATTGGTTATACTGAACAACCTAACAACCTTTATAAAATTTAGTATAACTTGGGTGCAACCGATACAATTGTACCGAAGAGATCGTACGTAAAATTGGTCTTTCATATAAGTATCGTTAAGAAATTTATCTTAGCACAATCATGTTGCATTGGTTGTACTTAGTTACAAATCCATTTAAGGAAATTATATCACTTAATTACCTTCTTATAAACCAAAGATAAATAGTAGTACTAACATAAACAACATGATCAATGATATGAAACTCAAATTTGCTCAGTACAATTGTGTTGTATCGGCTATATTGAGTTACTATTGTGAGATATGTATTTCCTGGCATAGAAATGAGACGCAAAGAACACAAGCAAACACAGATCGTTTACGTGGTTCGATCCAACTGGATCTACGTCCACGGGAGGGAATCAATCAAATAGTTCACTAAGGTAAAAGAAATGGAGAATGCATAGCTTATACATAGAGATGAGCCCTCATCTTTCTTCTATTGGCCTCCCTCTCAAGCGGCACCTTGATACCAGGCCTCAAGATGCTCTCCTCCTCTCTAGCTCTCTAGTAATGCTCTCCTCCTTTGTGGTAGCTTAAGTTCTCTTCCCTTTCTCCTCCTTCATGATAGCTTAAGATCTCTTTCCTTGCTCCACTTTTGTGGTAGCTTAAGATCTCTTCGCTTGCTCTCATAAGCCTCACACCCTCTCTATTTATAGAAGCAAGAGATTGGTAGGTGGGAGGTAGGTGGGAGGTAAGTGAGCNTGAAAAGAATAATATGATTTTGTGATAAGGAATTTTTAGATGTTGTAATGAATAATGAGAACATGGTTGTCTGGATGAATTTGATTGTATATAGAATCAAAGCACGAGTATCTTTATGAATATTTCTTGGATATGTTGTACTCTGAGTAAGTATCCATTATTTAAACTATTTTTTCATCGGTACAGCAAAAGCAAAATGGTTGTACATAATCATGTGATTAGTATTATGATACCTACAATGTAGCTTAGTACAATCGGGTACAACATGATTGTACTCAGTGACCTCAATGCCTTATAAAATTTGATGCATAACTATCATTTTAAAAAAAATTAGAAAAACCATGATGTATGAATGTATCCTTTGTACTAAACTATCTAACCGCCTTTATAAAATTTGGCATAGCTTCACTACAAGTTGTACAAAAAAGATCGAATGTAAATATGGTATTGCATACAAAAGTATAATTACAATTTATCTCAGTAGAACCATGTTGTATCAATTGTACCAAGTTATTATCACTTTAATGAATTTACATTACCTTCCTGTAAACTAAAGGTACATAGTAGTACTAACATAAACAACATGATCAATAACAGGAGACTCAAATTCACTCATTACAACTATGTTGTATTGGTTATACTGAAAAACCTAACAATCTTTATAAAATTTAGTATAACTTGGGTGCAACCGATACAATTGTACCGAAGAGATCGCACGTAAAATTGGTCTTGCATATAAGTATCGTTAAGAAATTTATCTTAGCACAATCATGTTGCATTGGTTGTACTTAGTTACAAATCCCTTTAAGGAAATTAAATCACTTATTTACCTTCCTATAAACCAAAGATAAATAGTAGTACTAACATAAACAACATGATCAATAATATGAAACTCAAATTTGCTCAGTACAATTGTGTTGTATCGGCTATATTGAGTTACTGTTGTGAGATATGTACTTCCTATCATAGAAATGAGACGCAAAGAACACTAGCAAACACAGATCGTTTACGTGGTTCAATCCAACTGGATCTACGTCCACGGGAGGGAATGAATCAAATAGTTCACTAAGGCAAAAGAAATGGAGAATACATAGCTTATACATAGAGATGAGCCCTCATCTTCCTTCTATTGTCCTCCCTCTCAAGCGATACCTTGATATAAGGCCTCAAGATGCTCTCCTCCTCTCTAAATCTTTAGCCATGCTCTCCTCCTTTGTGGTAGCTTAAGATCTCTTCCCTTTCTCCTCCTTCATGATAGCTTAAGATCTCTTTCCTTGCTCCACTTTTGTGGTAGCTTAAGATCTATTCCCTTGCTCTCCTAAGCCTCACACCCTCTCTATTTATAGAAGCAAGAGATTGGTAGGTGGGAGGTAGGTGGGAGATAGGTGAGCGGCAGTTGAGATGTGGTAGGTGAGCGGTACCACATTACAAAAGTGCCCTTTTACCTTAGTTTAATAATTGAGGGTCAAAATAACAATTCTCCACCTTGGTCCCTTAATTGAGAAGCTTCGAAGTAAAGATTCCCTCAACCTGGCCCCTAAGGGGCCCTCAACCCTTGCTTGAGTTTGTTAAGTCCAAACAGTACATGGACTTAGCAATCACGATTCTTCCGATAAGAGAGTACAACTCATTTTTCCTGACTCATTGTATGACGACACGAGAGCCTTTGGTTACTCTGATGCAGCCATTCTTTGCCTTGAACGAGCATCCACTTGACTCCAGCGTACCTAATGAAATCATATTTCTTTTGAGCTCTGGTATGTACCTGAAATTTTTCAGTACTCGTTCAACTCCATCAAACATTCTTATCCTGATTGATCCACTTCCAACAACCCCTGTGAGCTTTATTGTCTCCTAGTAGAACAGACCTATCATTTTTCTGTTGCAGTGTCTCGAACCAGTCTTTGTGAGGACACATGTAGAAAGAACACCCTGAGTCGAAGGATCCACTGTATCTCGAACCAGTCTTTGTGAGGACACATGTGGAAAGAACACCCTGAGTCGAGGATCCACTTCTTACTGGATTTAGATTCTGTGATCACTAGGACCTCAGTAGAATCGCAGTCATTAGAGGCTACGTTTGCTTCTCCTGATTCTTCTGGCTCCTCTTGGTACTTATTCTTCCTGTCTGGGCAGTTCCTCTTGAAATGACCGTCCTTATGACAATGATAGCACTTGAAAGATACCCTTGATGACTGATTCCCGCCATCCTTGCTTGACCTTGATCTGTACTGACCATTTCTTGAGTCTTTCCTATCTGATTTTTTTCTGACAATAAGACTGTCTCCGTTGACTTCCTTATCCCTGTCATGCTTCCTCTGAAGTTCTTTGGCTCTAATCAGAGATTAAACCTCCTTCAGAGTAATAGTCTGTACCCTTCCATAGAGCATCACATCCTTGAAATGCTCGTAGCTCTTAGAAATAGAGTTTAACAACAACAATGTCTTGTCCTCATTGTTCATCTTGACATCGATGTTCTCGAGGTCATCGATGATCTTTTTGAACTCGTCAATCTGCTCTGAGACGGATTTGTCTTCATGCATTTTGAAGGAGCATAGGTGTTGCTTCAGAAAGAGCCTATTAGTTAGAGACTTTATCAGGTAGAGTACATCGAGTTTGGACCAAAGTGCTTGAGCCGTTGTCTCCCTCGACACCTCCCTCAGAACTTTGTTGCGCAAGCTCAGGATTCTCAAACTATGAGCCTTGTCCAGTATGCCGATCTTCTCCTTCTCGGTCATGTCGGTCGGCAATGCCGCCGACCCTTGCAAGGCTTCTGCAACACCCTGTTGAACCAATTGAGCTCTCATCTTTACTCTTCATAGGCCGAAGTCGTTCTTCCCGTTGAATTTCTCAATGTCAAATTTGGCTGAACTCATTGTCTTGGCTAGGATTTCTTCCAAATAATTCTACCTGCTGCCCCATGCTGAAATCACCAAAATGTTGTACTATTGTATAACAACCAAAAGTTTTCAGCCTAAACCTGCCTTTTAACTCCTTGATGTCCAAGAAATTCTCACCAAATTTCTTACCTTCTCCCTGTGAACACCACTACCTTCGCCAACCGAACGGAGAGCTCCGATCCCTTCTGGCAGAGATCACACCTGTTCACCGGAGAAAACTTCTTGTTCTGTGGTCGTGCCTCCTTTCTGCAGGCACTCCTCTACGTCCAACGGAACAAATTAGGAATTCCTCCTCTACCTCTCGCACGAGAATAACTACCTCTCCAGAGCCGTCTCGCATCGCCAAACTGCTCAGGTCCTCCTGCTTCGCGAACTCCCGAACAGGGAACTCCCTGAACCCTTCTCTGCGCAATCTCCACCTCTTCCCTCTGGCCGAGCTGCTCGCAAGACAGAAATCCTCTGCTGGCAGCCTTGTCGCAAATTTTCGGCCCTCGCTAGCGGATTGTTCCTCCTCCGTCTCGCCGAACCGCACAACCTGCGGTGTGAATCTAGTCGATAAAAGCTTGCACTGCTCACCAAATCTATCGTGATTTGGCTGCCTGCGACGCAATCTGCTTGCTCCTCTGTTCGTGAATGTCGAACTCCTTTTCTTCATCGCTGGTCGCGAACACCTTTACGCGGACACCTCTAGCCAAGAAGTATGGATCTTCCCACAAACAACGTCAATTATTGTGAGATATGTACTTCCTGACATAGAAATGAGACGCAAAGAACACAAGCAAACACAGATCGTTTACGAATCTACATCCACGGGAGGGAATCAATCAAATAGTTCACTAAGGCAAAAGAAAAGAATACATAGCTTATACATAAAGATGAGCCATCATCTTCCTTCTATTGGCCCCCCTCTCAAGCAACACCTTGATACAAGGCCTCAAGATGCTCTCCTCCTCTCTAGCTCTCTAGCTTTGCTCTCCTCCTTTGTGATAACTTAAGATCTCTTCCCTTTCTCCTCCTTCGTGATAGCTTAAGATCTCTTCCATTGCTCCACTTTTGTGGTAGCTTAAGATCTCTTCCCTTGCTCTCCTAACTCTCACACCCTCTCTATTTATAGAAGCAAGAGATTGGTAGGTGGGAGGTAGTGGGAGGTAGGTGAGCGGTAGGTGAGATGTGGTAGGTGAGCGGTATCACATTACAAAAGTGTCATTTTATCCTAGTTCAATAATTGAGGGTCAAAATAACAGTTACGTAACTGTTTTTATAAAATTTGGTATAACTTCGATTGTACTGAGCTAGCTAACCACATTTATAAATTTTGGTATAGCTTCGGTACAACGGATACTACACGGTTGCACCGAACAGATCACACGTAAATTTAATCTTACATATAAAAGTATTATTATAAAATTTATCTCAGTATAACCATGTTATATCGATTATACAGAGTTATATATTCTTTTAATGAATTTACATCATTTATTTACCTTCCTATAAATCAAAGGTAAATAATAATACTAACATAAAGAGCGAGATTAATAATAGGAGACGCAAATGTACTCAAATTTGTATCGATTATATAGAGCTACCTAACTGCCTTTACAAAATTTGATATAGCTTTGATACAATCGATACAAAATGATTATACTGAAGAGATCACACATAAATTTGGAATTACATACAAATGTATCATTAAGAAATTTATCTCAGTAAAACCATGTCATATCAATTGTACTGAGTTATATATCCTTTTAATGATTTAAATCATTTATTTACCTTCCTACAAACCATACGTAAATAGTAATACTAATTTAAACAACGGGATTAATAATAGTAGACTCAAATTTGCTCAGTACAACCGCGTTTTATCAATTTTACTGGGCTACCAAACCACATTTAAAAAAATTGGTATAATTTTGGTACAACTGATACAACACGGTTGTACCGAAGAGATCACACGTAAATTATGTGTTGCATACAAAAATATCATTAGAAAATTTATCTTAAGAAAATCATGCTGTATCAGTTGTATTGAGTTATATATTCATGTATTGAATTTACATCATTTATTTACCTTCCTGTAAACCATAAGTAAATAATAATACTAACATAAATAGTGGGATAAATAATACAGATTCAAATTTGTTCAGTACAACCGTGTTGCATCGGTTGTACTGAGCTACCTAACCATCTTTATAAAAGTTGGTATAGCTTCGATTGTATTGAGCTACCTAACCACCTTTATAAATTTTGGTATAGCTTTTGTTATAATGGTCTACCTAATTACCTTTATAAAATTTGGTATAGCTTCGATACAACAGATACAACACAGTTGTACCAAAGAGATCGCACGTAAATTTAGTCTTACATACAAGTATCAATAGAAAATTTTTCTTAGTACAATAATATATATTGGTTGTACTGAGTTATATAACCCTTTATAAATTTTATCTCAATACAACCATTATGAAATTTACATTTTAAAAGAATAAAAGAATGATAGTACACAAATTTATTGTATAAATGAATGGTATTACATATCAAGTTATTTGATGGTATCACAATACATCCTATAAACAAAACAAAATAAAAGATTGTATGATCCAAATTTACAATATAAATGAATGATATTACATATGAAGCTATTTGATTATATCACAATATATCCTGTAAACATAGTTGGCCCTGAATATGGGCCATTTTTCAGCTCAGTACTTCTGGTCCATCGATCTCTTATATGGTTAGGAAATCAATATTGTTATTATGGTGTGGGATCTCACAATCAATATGGTTATTATGGTTTACATATTTGCATCTCACAATCAATATTGTTATTATGGTGTGGGATGCCTTCAACCTCATGCATGGGTCATTTTGTGACGCGAGTGTCGAAGGCATACCAATATTATTATTTAGAAGTCTTATCTGTTAAATTAAATAAGACCAGGAAATTCAAATTTCTTTACTATGATAATTCATAATAAATCATACTTACAGACTTATCACTTGAGATGTCATTGCAAAGTGCATCAAATCAGACAACAAATCAAAAAATAGGAATTTTTTGAGCCAAAAAGCCGACCAAGAATGTCTAATGTTGTTTGTCCATAATGGGGAGAATAACATATTTACAATTTGCCACCACAACCTTATTTGCATGCCAGGAAAACACTTTACTTTCTTTCTCATAGTTTTCTGATTTACCATAACGCTATAAGGAAATAAGATCCAAATAAATTAGAAATTCTTTACTGAAATAGACAAATCTGTACAACTAAGATTTGAATTTTATATTTACTAAATGCATATTGTAAATGTAAATAAATTGTTCATATAGGTCTTGAAGAATTTTACTATCCTTGCTCAACATTATTGCAAATGCATCCACATGAGTGTCACTTAAATATTGGTTTTTGAGCACTCATTTATATCCTTCTTGCTCAAATGGATATTGCCTCTTAAAAAAAGATATCATCTCTGCATTTTGGGTAAGAGAATGATAATTATTGTTTAGAATAACCAAACTAAAAAATATAAATTTAAAAATATGAATGAAACATATTATCATTACATATCAGCACAACAATGAGAACTTATATCAATTAAGTTAACCAAATGTGGTGGAATTAGATCTTTGAAAGGGAATTGAACATGCAATTGAGAAGGTCTCATTTGATTAACATTTTGAATCGTTAATACTTTTCAAAAATAAGAAAACATTAACTTAAGCTACATAAAACATCAACATTTAATTTTGATAAAACATGTATTATCAAGATGTTCATCGGAATAAACCACAAAATTTTTCTTATCTTGCACTTCAGCAATCAGTTGCACTTCTTATTTTTCTTTTATTTTTCTTGAACAACATGTTGCAATGATTCTTTCTTTTTGGGTTGTTCTTTGATAGACGGTTCTGGCTGCAAGTTAATACAAAATTTATTTATAGCGAAGTTCATAAAAATTGGATATTTTATAGTGAAGTACTTATTACGTCATTATTTACTTCTTCCAAGTCCACTTTCTCTCATGACTTTCCTGATCTTTTTTGTTCTTGGTTTCTATCATAGTAATAAAGAAATTAATATAAAAAATAAAAAAATTGGAGGATTTTAAGTATTAATGTGTGTAGATCACACATTATTAATATTGTGCACATGAGTTGTAGCTTCTTTCTCTCATAACTTTCTTATTATTTTTCTTTTATGTATTGGAAGCTCTATGAATGGAGTCCTCACCACCAATTGCCTCATATATTCTCCATCTGTTACAACACTTGCAGTGGTTTTATGTTCCCCGTGTTTTATTCTGACCTCTTTCTCGTTGAGTCGGCTTAGAGGAGCGAATGGTTTCTCCCTTATTCTTCTCCTCCACTTGATGTTGAGTTGGCTTAGAGGGGATTATTTCTCCCTTATTATTCTGTTATAATTGATTTTGGGTTGGCTTAGATGGGGGAATGAATTCTCCCTTATTCTTCTACTTCAATTAATGTTGAGTTGGCTCAGTTGGAAAATGACTTCTTCCTTATTCTTCCCCTCCAATTGATGTTGGGTAGCTTGAATTGCTGAATGCATTCTCTCTTATTCTTCTCCTCCAATTGATGTTGATTTTAATCCATTATGAGAATGACTTCTCCCGTATTATCTTCTTCTTCCCCAATCTTAGTTTGGCCATAAGGAGTGATTATTCCTATGTTTAATTTCTCATTTATTGGATTTAAATCAGCAGGAGGAGTGTTTATTATTGCAAGTACGTATTGGGGACAATGGCCCTTGTCGTGCTCTCCAATTATTTGGTCTTCAACAGACCTTATTTGTGCCTCTATGACATTTATTGTTGTGTTCTCACTACTCAGAGAAATCTCAATCTATCTGAGCTTATTATTTATCAAAGCTTTGAAAGTTGTGAGCCTTTGCTCAATAAACATAATCAATTTATAATTTTCAAAGTTTGAAGAAATATGCACATGGTGATATGTCTTTTAGCATGTCTAATTTCCTTTACATTTAAAACTTGTTTTTTAATGAAATTGTACTTTAAAGGAAGATATTTTCATGTGTTTTTTTTTTTTTGCATATATAATAGGTAAGAGATTTGGAGCAAATTGGAACAGTAATAGAACGAAAATGAGGCGATTAGAGTAATGGAGGAAATAGCAAACTGGTGCTTAGGCGCCACCCCATGGCGTCAGAGATGGGCGCCTAGATGCCAGACCTGTTCCGGCAATTAGAGAAGATGGCGCCTAGGTGCCACAGCTTGCGCCTAGGCGCCAGAACTGTCCAGGGACGGTTTCAACACCTCTTATGGAGTTATTAGATAGATTTTGATGCTTTGAGAGGGGGATTTTGGCTGTAGAGAAGCCTTAGGAACTCTAAGGAAGCCAAAGAACCATAATTAGGGATATGATATGTAGATTTTCACCTTTTTAAAGAGATTGGTGAGGAGTTTTAAGAGAAATCTGTAAGGGAGTCATTACAACATTGTTGGGAGCACTTGGAGATTCTGTTAGAGGATTGTTTCGTATCTTTTCAGTGGAGAAAATCTAAGTATTGTGTTACCTATTGTCTTGTACTTGTTGTGAACCATATGTTGTTAATTTGTTTTTGTTAAGATGGTGATTTCCATTGTAATCTTCATGATTTGTGAGTAGATTCATTTACTTTTCTCTTGTCATGCATAAGTTGAATGTGTAGGATGTTAGAATGATTATATAATTTAACTTTCTATCTTAAAGTGATGGTTTTTGCTTCATACTTAGTTTACTAATTAATTTCATCAGTTGGTTTAATAAAATTTGTTGTGAACCCATAAGATTCGAGAGGGCTATAACTTCATTCAACTAGTAAAAATCACATTGTACTACTGGGTGAAGGAAATGTAGTCCATAGGGCAGTGCAAATAGATAGGGAAATAGACTTTGGTGGGTGTAAATTGGGGACTCTAGGGTGATATGCTAGAATCCTAACCAATTTGATCTAGTGTTTAATGAATTAAAGTTATGTTAACAAAATTGAGGGTATAAATTGAAGACTCTAAGATGACAAGCAAGAGTTGTAACCAATGTAATACAGGGTTTAATGAATTAATTCTAGGTTAACCAAATTTTTTTATGCACTTGGCAGAGAGTAAAGAAGAGGGATGCATTAGCTACATTAGCACTAGCTACATTAGCAATTCATAGTATTCAATCTTACAATTTACTGATATAATAACTGGAGAAAAGGTAGCTTTTATATTTGGATATTCACCAACCCAATTGATCAATACAAAATTAACTTAGTCATAAAATCTCAACTTAGAAGTTATTGTTAGGAAAACCAACCTTAATCGACATTCCAAACTGAGACATTAGTGTAGTTGACCAGTACTTTTCTTATTGGACTTGTTAACTCGTTCTCTGTAGGATTGACAATCTGAACTCAATAGAGTTCTATATTATTGAAAGGATATGTATACTTGTGTGAGAAACCACAGTGAGTAATAATACATAACTTTAAAAACTCAACTGATTTGCTGGGGAGCATATCAAGTTTTTAGCGCCTCTACCAGGACTTATTTAAAAAGTGATAATCCCTGAGGTGGATCACATGACTATGAGTGGCTTCATCTGTGACCACTAGTGTAGTATGAAAAGTGGAATATGTTGATCTCTTAGGGAGGAAGAAGGGGTGGCTGCTGGTGAGTGATGTACATAGGAAATATTAGATAACCATGATTACTCTTCTATTGTTATATTCCTAAAGTAATCTTAAATCCGTAAGAAAATATATAATTTTTTTTATTTAGTCTATATCTACTTTACATTAGTTTTTACCTGATCATTTGGCAGCTTTGAAATAAAAACATAACAAATCTTATTTCTCATTGTCATTAACTTAGATCATCACATTATAAGTGGTCTTGCCCGTGGCGTTATTGGGAAAATAATATTAGTATGTTAAAAAAGCCATACGTGCAATACAATGAAATATAATACATTAGCATGTAAATAATGACAATCATGCCACAAACATGATATACAAAAAATTTTACCATCACAAGAGTGAATATTCGTTCATATAGCCAAATGGCTTATGAAGACTTGACATCTCAAATAAACCGTCAAATTGGTCTACCAAAAACGTCCCCATGGCCTCTGACCAGTTATGCTATGTAAGTTTTTATATATTTTTAGAAAAAAAAGAGATCACTAGATACGTTATAATTATTGTATAAAAAAAATCAGTTCGTAAGCGAATATATAATATAAAGTTTAATAAATTTATAACTACTTTTATTAAGATTAGGATTTTTAATTTTATTTTTAANATCATTGTCATTAACTTAGATCATCACATTATAAGTGGTCTTGCCTGTGGCGTTATTGGGAAAATAATATTAGTATGTTAAAAAAGCCATACGTGCAATACAATGAAATATAATATATTAGCATGTAAATAATGACAATCATGCCACAAACATGATATACAAAAATTTTTACCATCAAAAGAGTGAATATTCGTTCATATAGCCAAATGGCTTATGGAGACTTGACATCCCAATTAAACCGTCAAATTGGTCTACCAAAAACCTCCCCATGGCCTCTGACCAGTTATGCTATGTAAATTTTTATATATTTTTAGAAAAAAAAGAGAAGATCACTAGGTACGTTATAATTAATGTATAAAAAAAATCAGTTCGTAAGCAAATATATAATATAAAGTTTAATAAATTTATAACTACTTTTATTAAGATTAGGATTTTTAATTTTATTTTTAAGATCTATGGATGTGAACTTAGACAGAGGCTCGCTCAGCCAAGTAACTTCGGTTCCTCTGTTCGACAAACCAACTATAAGAGCCACTTCATCTATAATGAATTTTAGGTTGTGGCCACCAATGAAGAAGGCTTGTCTCTCAACATTTCAACATTTAAGAATGTGCATAATAAGTGATATGTCTTGTTGGATTGNTGGTTCCTTTGTTCGACAAACCAACTATAAGAGCCACTTCATCTATAATGAATTTTAGGTTGTGGCCACCATTGAAGAAGGCTTGTCTCTCAACATTTCAACATTTAAGAATGTGCATAATAAGTGATATGTCTTGTTGGATTGGTGAAACCTTCTAAAAGTGATAAAGGCGGAGATTCCTCGATATAACAACTTCCTCAAAGATTTCCCGTGAAAATCCATCACATACTGCTAGAAATATTGAGGGTCGGCACCTGAACGTAATTTCTTTGGTGGCCAATCTATTAAAAGTTTTCAAATACACTGNGGGTGAAACCTTCTAAAAGTGATAAAGGCGGAGATTCCTCGATATAACAACTTCCTCAAGGATGTCCCGTGAAAATCCATCACATACTGCTCGAAATATTGAGGGTCGGCACCTGAACGTAATTTCTTTGGTGGCCAATCTATTAAAAGTTTTCAAATACACTGTTGAAATAGTAAAATGAAAAATAATTAAGAATGTAAATGTAAAAGGACATAAGCATTGCGTGTTTACTTCAGTACAACAGTGTTGTATCAGTTGCACCGAGTTACATGAGTTACCTCAGCACAACCAATTCAACTTAGTCGTACAAGGGAGATAATCAGAAATTCACAGGTATGAGGGAAAAAAATTAAAATCTCATTATATATATATATATATATATATATATTACAGAANTTTGGACATAAGCATTGCGTGTTTACTTAAGTACAACAGTGTTGTATCAGTTGCACCGAGTTACATGAGTTACCTCAGTACAACCAATTCAACTTAGTCGTACAAGGGAGATAATCATAAATTCACAGGTATGAGGGAAAAAAATTAAAATCTCATTATATATATATACACCAATTTTTTATTTTTAATTAGATTTTAAACAAAACTCAAAATTGCTTTTAATTCATTACAAGCATGGCTGTACAGGGGAAATAATTAAACAATCATAGGGAAAAAAAAATAAATTCATTATATCTTTATATCATTTTTTTAATTTTTATTCAGATTTTAAACAAAATTCGACATTCTATCCTTACTTCATTATGACCGTGTTTTATCGGTTTTACCGAGTTATTTTAGTACAACTAATATAACTTGATTGTAAAAAAAATAACCAGGCAATCGTACCTATGAGGAAAAAAAATTAAAAGATTCATTATATTTATATACCCATTTTTGATTCAAATTTTAAACAAAACTTAAGATTGTTGTCTTACTTCAGTACAACCATACTTTATCAGTTGTACTGAGTTACCTAAGTACAATAACTACAGCTTGGTTGTAGATGATAAACAATCATGTAATCGTAGATATGGGGAATATAAAAAAATAAAAATTCATTTTATTTATATACACATTATTTTAATTTTATTCAGTTTTTAAACAAAAATCAACATTCTTATCTTACTTTAGTACAATCGTGTTGTATCACTTGTACTTAGTTTCCTCTGTATAACCAATACAAAATAGTTGTACAATGGAAAAATCACTCATTTTTTGTTTTGATTTTTAATCAATATTTACATTGTTTCATCCCTTCAACATAACTGTATTGTTTCGGTTGTACCGAAAAAAAAAAAATCTTTAGTTATGAAAAAAATCATTAAAAAAGAATGAACAACTATTGTCTCACATTTGCAAACATATCATCAAATTTACTTACGAAATAAAAAACTATGGGATCATATACAACAGCCGTAAGTTGTATTTTGATTCCAACGAAATTTCAATCTCTTCTTCGTCATTACACTGAAAGACAAACGCACTTGTGAATCCCTAGAACGAGGAAATGTCGACAAGAAAAAATAAAGAAACTAAACAGGAAAAAGGACAAAATACTGAAGTCTAACCATAGTATAGCTGAGGAATCTTGAATGATAAAAAATATAGAACATCAAACCGTAGAACAAACCCGAAAGATCTTGATGTTGATCTCGGAATATGAAATGTCGAATGAACCCCAAATGCCAAAAGTCTCGATCTCTGTATTTGTTTTATATGCTTTTTCTAGACGGGACAGGTCGGGCTATGCATTACGCGTGTTTTTTCTCTCATTTTAAAGACTAAAATATATTTTATAGAATAAATATATAAAAAAAATAATGATAAAAAAATTAAAAACACGTGACATTTTTGGATTGTCACA
Organism: Phalaenopsis hybrid cultivar; assembly: GCA_002079205.1. NCBI lineage: Eukaryota > Viridiplantae > Streptophyta > Magnoliopsida > Asparagales > Orchidaceae > Phalaenopsis > Phalaenopsis hybrid cultivar. Next base: position 331,601 of record JXCR01147127.1, read on the forward strand.
CGTAACTCTACGTGCGTTGTCCAGACATAATAAATTTTCACATCCTGGAGACCCGAATCTTGTAGCAAACCATACAGACATAGCTCTTCATAGAGTCCTAAATCTCGAAACACAACTCATTTCTAGAGGCCGTATGACAATGAATGAGATGTAAGTTAGCAATGTTTAATAAATTTTGTAAATTCAAATTTAGTAAATCATGAAAAGATTAAATCTCAAAAATAATTTTGCAATGAATTTAATAAATTTTGTTAAAACTTGTGAAACTGTTTGACAAGTTTTGTTATGATTTAAAAATTTGTTGTGGTTGTCAGCAACAAGTCATAATAAGATTGAATAAATAATGTAAATTCAACTTTTTAAATTATTTCAAAATTGACGAACTAAGTTCTTAAATTCAATTAATATTTTATATGATAATTATATATTTACAATCATAATTAGTTATAAATAAAATCTTTATCAAATTAATTATTAGATAGAAGTTTAACATTTATAAATAAATAAATAATTGGTTATTAATTACACTTATTAATAATTATTTATAATTCTACTGAATGAATAAATAAACTATATTTATTTTTAATTACTTAATAAATTTATTTAAGTATAATTAATCTGATAATATTTTAAGTATAATTCCTAGGGTTTTGGGTGGAGCGAAAAGGGGCGAAGCCGATTTGCTTTTATCTTCTCGCCTACATTTCTCCATTCTTCTAGACCTTCGGATCCTAAAAATGGCGGTATGCTCCCCTGGCAATTATGTTTTCGCGACTTTCGATCCATGTTTCCATTACTGTGATCGGATGCTAACTACCGTGTTTTTCAATTGGGAACGTGATGCAGGTGGAGCGTCTGCTTAAAGATGAGGCCACAGAAGAGAAGGGAGAGAGGGCCAGAATGGTATGTTTTCTCTATTTTCACCTCCCAACAAAGTTCTTTGGAGTATTGATTTCTTTCTTTTCGCGGAGGTTTCAGGATTTATACTAGTGATACTGTTGTTTTGTTTTAGTAAAAAGCAGAGTAGTCGTTGTGACAAGTTTAAAAACAAAATAATGAAAAATTGCTTTTTGCTTGTTATAACCTCCTTCTATTTCTACCTAAAGACAATGGTATTATTGCGTTTAACTTTTGACGCTTTAAATTAGATTTCGATGTTTAGATATTTGCATTTTTGAACTATGTTCAGCTTGAATGCAAGGGTGATTTTTGTGCCGTTGTTGTTGTTTTTTTATTTTAAATTTACGAATGCGTTTTTTTTTTCATTTTTCTTAACTCGTAGATAATAATCCAGTAAATGTTGAAGGTAAGAAGGCATCATTGCATACGAATTCATGTCTGGAAATTAGATAATGGACGCTGTGGCCTATATGATAAATTAAACATGTAATGTGATAAATCCGAATATTTTTTTTTGGGGCATTTACATACACACCACTCAATGTATTTAGATATCTAACACCTAAACTTTGCTTTTTTCCATTTATACTACACAAATCTTTCATATCACATAAAAAATACCCCCATTTTAAAAAGTGAAATACAGCATTTCATGCATATGCAAGGTATGTAAAAATTGAAATTTAGCTGTTAGATATGTAAACACATAGGAATTGAGAGGTATGTACATATATCTTCCTTTTTTTTTCTTGTTTTGCATCTGCAATTACTATCTGCTGTGACTTTGAGGAATCTGCAAAACTAAATTTTATTGTCCGGGAAACAACAAATTCTTATTCTGAGTTTAAGGTACTTGATGACTCCAGAAATATTGTGATGGTCTTTGATAGAGGTTTTAACTTTTTAAGAACTCACTTCTTATGCTTATGGTTTGTGATAAAGGTTTAAACTTTTTGAGAAGCGAGTTTTTTCTTAATGCTTTTTTTACTAAGCTTCAACAATCAGCGATTAATTTTATAATTTCTGCTTCAGCATTTGATTGGCGAAAATTTGTTGTTTTGGTGGTCACAAACAATTCANTTTACGTATATGACACCTGAACTTCAATTTTTACATACATGCCATCTCACCTATGCATGAAAGGAGCATTTTACTTTTAAAAGTTAAAATGGTGGTTTTTTTGACGTGATATGAAAGATTTGGGTGGTATAAATGTAAAAATTAAAATTTAAGTGTTAGATATGTAAATACATAGGAATTGGGTGGTATGTATGTTAATGCCCCTTTTATATTGCATATCTCTTCTAATCTGTTCTATTTTATTCATCATTTATTTCTGCTTTTGTTGTTACTTTATATTTTTAGGTTGAATGTCTGTTCTACATGTGAGATCAATGTTAAAAAGCACCTTCAAACTTTAGGGCATTTATATACATAGCACACAATTCTTATGTATTTACATATCTCACACCTAAACTTTCATATTTCACACATAGCACTCAAATCTTTAATTTCACATAAAAATGGCATTGTTGTCACTTTTTAGAAGTNTCAGATTTGGATTGTCTCGATTAATTTTTAGGTCGGGCTTGAGTTCAAAATCCCAACACATTTATTTCTTAGTGTCGGACTCAGGTTGATCAACCAACCCAAAATTGAGTCAACTCGGACCACCGACTTGAATTTGACCCAGATAATTATTATGCATATATTAAATGGGTCATGCGAGTTGAGTTCAGGTTTAATTTTATGACTTATTTAATATCCGGGTTGGGTTTGGGTCAAACGGGTCAGGTTAATTTCAGTCCAAACCCGAACCCACTGTGAACCCAATTTGACACTCATAATTATTGTCAACAATCAAATTTTGTTTATTTTTTGTCGCATGCCATTTTCAGGACAAGATTTTGCAATCAACTGGCAGGGGCCGGAGTGTTACCGTNCCAGATTTGGATTGTCTCGATTAATTTTTAGGTCGGGTTTGAGTTCAAAATCCCAACACATTTATTTCTTAGTGTCGGGCTCAGGTTGATCCACCAACCCAAAATTGAGTCAACTCGGACCACCGACCTGAATTTGACCTAGATAATTATTATGCATATATTAAATGGGTCATGCGAGTTGAGTTCGGGTTTAATTTTATGACTTATTTAATATCCGGGTTGGGTTTGGGTCAAACGGGTCAGGTTAATTTCAGTCCAAACCCAAACCCACTGTGAACCCAATTTGACAATCATAATTATTGTCAACAATAAATTTTTTTTTATTTTTTGTCGCATGCCATTTTCAGGACAAGATTTTGCAATCAACTGGCAGGGGCCGGAGTGTTACCGTCACCAATGACGGAGCCACTATCTTGAAATCACTCCACATCGATAATCCTGCTGCTAAGGTTCTTGTTGGTATCCTTTTGTCTGTACTTTGGTCTCCCAGTGACCATTTTACTTCTTGGTAGTCAAATATTCCCTTTTCTATTTATGATTTGATTAAGTTATTTTTGTTATTCTAGAGAATTTACTTAAATACCTCTCAATTCTTATGTATTTACATATTTATCACCTAAACTTCAATTTTTACATACATCCCACCTTACCCATGGATGAAAAGTTATATGTCACTTTTTAAAAGTTAAAATGGTGGTATTTTTGATCTTATAGGAAAGATTTGATGATATAAATATAAAAAGCAAAGTTCAGACATTAGATATGCAAATACTTAGGAATTGGGTGATATGTATGCAAATGTCCCAATTATTATTTATTGTATATGCTGGTACTGTATTAATTATGCAAGATTACCTGAGATCTCTTTCTTTTCTTAAGTTTCTTCATAAAGCCTCCTTTTTTCATAAAGCAATGCGGCTTTAAACAAATTTGGTACAATGAAAAGGATATCATATTGTTCCTTAATTTAATAAAAAAAGATATATCTAAAGTTCAAGATGATGAGGTTGGCGATGGAACAACTTCTGTTGTTGTTTTGGCTGGGGAGCTTCTTAGGGAGGCTGAGAAATTGACGAATGCAAAGGTCCATCCAATGACTATAATTGCAGGTTTGTTTGCTCGTAAAACACAAATTCGTAATTTTTAAAGTAAGTGCGATGTTGGATTTTATATTGCTTCTAACTTGAATGCTTATTATGTCGTGCTTGTGGAGCATACTTCCACTTATTGCTGCTTTAGTCAATTTTATGTTGGAAGATTTACACACCACAAAAGTCATATGTACTTACATATATAACACCTGAACTTCAATTTTGACATACATGCCATCTCACCTATGCATGAAAGGAGCATTTTACTTTTAAAAGTTAAAATGGTGGTATTTTTGATGTGATATGAAAGATTTGGGTGGTATAAATGTCAAAATTAAAATTTAAGTGTTAGATATGTAAATACATAGGAATTGGGTGGTATGTATGTTAATGCCCCTTTTATATTGCATATCTCTTCTAATCTGTTCTATTTTATTCATCATTTATTTTCTGCTTTTGTTGTTACTTTATATTTTTAGGTTGAATGTCTGTTCTACATGTGAGATCAATGTTAAAAAGCACCTTCAAACTTTAGGGCATTTATATACATAGCACACAATTCTTATGTATTTACATATCTCACACCTAAACTTTCATATTTCACACATAGCACTCAAATCTTTAATTTCACATAAAAATGGCGTTGTTGTCACTTTTTAGAAGTGAAATGCAGCTTTTCATGCATAGGTCTAGAACGCCAAAGTGCCATGTATATAAATATGAATGTTTAGGCATGAGATCTGTAAATACATAAGAATTATGTGCTACCTATGTAAAATTTCCTTTTTTTTTGGGTGTTGTCGGTTCACCATTGGTTGTTGGGATGCCTTTAAACATTAGTTTTAATTTTAAAACAGTTAGTAAAATCTATATGAGTATGAACTGATTTAATAGTTAAAGTTGATTTTTGCTCAAACAGGTTATAGAATGGCGGCTGAGTGTGCGCGGAATGCATTGTTGCAGAAGGTTTTGGACAACAAAGATGATCCAGGTATTTCAGTATATTTCACTGTGGCTGCCTTCTCTAATTATCAATGATTATATTATCTCATTGGTTGCTTAATATTTAACAAGAATTTAACCACCTAACAATTTTTGTAAAGAGTCTTTAAAAATCTATGTTTGGGCATTTCCCGACATACCACCTTCCTAGGTATTTACATGTCTAACACTTATACTTAACTTTTTACTTTTATACCACCCAAAATTTTCATATCACATCAAAAATAGCTCTATTTTAACTATTAAAAGGTGAAATGCACCTTTTTATGCATGTTTAAGTTGGCATATATGTAAAAATTGAAGTTTCGGTTTTAGATAAGAATTGAGTGGTATGTATGTAAATCTTCTTTTATTTTTTTGCTTGTTCACTTTTATTAAACATTTTAAGCAATGTATTGAAATTTTGATAATTACATTGTATATTTAGTTTCATTTTTTTTTATCTTGGTATTTCTTGCTTGAGTTTGATGAAGCTGTGTGATATTTTACCGCAGAGAAGTTCAAGTCAGATTTGATGAACATTGCAATGACAACTTTGAGTTCCAAAATACTTTCTCAGGACAAGGAGCATTTTGCGAAGCTTGCGGTAGATGCTGTTCTGAGGCTTAAGGTATTTTATATGTTAGGGAAGTTTACACTCCTAGCGCGCAATTCATATGTATTTAAATGTCTCACACCTAAACTTACATATTTACACACACAACATTTTGGTGCTTCAAATCCATTCATGAAATTGACCTTTAAAAATATGGTGATGGTGCTATTTTTTATGTATGTGTGTAATTATGAAAGTTTAGGTGTGAGATGTATAATCGCATAAGAATTGTGTGCTACATATGCAAATGCCTGTACTTGTCATTGTTAACTTTTTGCAATATCTATCTTCTTTTTTGACCTTTTTCTTTGGTAATGATGAAAGAATTTATATTTATAGAGAAATATGTGATGTGTTCATGTCAAAGAAAGCATATGCTGTGATTTACAATTTAGCTTGTACTAGAGCGAGACAAATAAAAAATTGTAAGTTTGGAAATTTTTACTTGGAGTTTTATTTAAAGGAAAATTTACATACATACAACTCAATTCCTATTTTTTTACATATTTAACGCCTAAACTTCAATTTTTACATAAATGCCACCTTAGCGATGCATGAAATGCTGTATTTCATTTTCCAAAAGTTAAAATGGTGGTATTTTGATGTGAAATAAAATGGTTAGGTGGTTTAAATTTAAAAATATGTAGATACATAGGAATTGGGTTGTTGTATGTAAATGCCCCTCTATTTTTTTTTCATACTTTTAGTTGATAAAATATTGGAAAGATTCTTCTACATTTGCTTATGAAAGAAGCATCATTTGAATCAAGTCTATTTCTATTTCAAAGCGTGCTGCAAGTGTTATTCCTCGCATACATCGTCTTTTATTCATTTCTTCTTAAATCNTCAAAAGTTAAAATGTTGGTATTTTGATGTGATATAAAATGGTTAGGTGGTTTAAATTTAAAAATATGTAGATACATAGGAATTGGGTTGTATGTATGTAAATGCCCCTCTTTTTTTTTTTCATACTTTTAGTTGATAAAATATGGGAAAGATTCTTCTACATTTGCTTATGAAAGAAGCATCATTTGAATCGAGCCCATTTCTATTTCAAAGCGTGCTGCAAGTGTTATTCCTCGCATACATCGTCTTTTATTCATTTCTTCTTAAATCGCTGAAGTTTGACCTTTTACTATGGGTTTCGGGGAGAGTTGTTGCTTTTTTTGATGGGATAATCATTTGAATTCATGATTGTTTCACTCAAAATAGGTCAATTGATATTGGCTTCGATTATGAGGGCTTATTTTTTATGAGTTCAATATGCTAGGTGTAAATGAGTCGAGCTTGAGCCACCCCAGTGATTGTTTGTGCTTGACTCATTTGATTTTTTTTTTTTGTTTAAAATGAGTCATTAGAATTAGATGTGGGTACATAAAAGACATTAATTTTTTTTTTATTTGTAAAATTCAATATTTCAAAATTTGGGATGTTCATGAAGAAGCAAATTTTATATGGGATAAAGTAACAAACACTATTAAACAAGTGACANGTTTAAAATGAGTCATTAGATATAGATGGGGTTACATAAAAGACAAATTAATTTTTTTTATGAGTAAAATTCAATATTTCAAAATGTGGGATGTTCATGAAGAAACAAATTTTATATGGGATAAAGTAACAAACACTATTAAACAAGTGACAAAAATTGTACTTGGAGAATCAAAAGAAAAAGTTTTTATAAATAAAAATAGTTGGTGATGAAATAATAATGTGCAAGAAAAGATAAAATATAAGAAGTTATGTTATAAAAATTAGCTTAAACATAAAAGCTTAGAGAACTGAGAAAAATATCAAACGACCTGTAGAAAGTCTAAGAGAACAATCCGTGACGCTAAAAATTCTGCTTTTGCTGATCGTTATAATAGATTAGATGCTAAGGATGGTGAAAAATACATGTATAAATTAGCCAAACAAAGAGAAAAGAAAAGCAAAGTTTTAACTCAAGTAAATTGTATTAAATATGAAAATTAAAAAGTGTTTTTCTTGGAAAAAAAATTAAAATAGGCGGTTGAATTATTTTGATAAATTTTTTTAATGAAGTTTCAAAAAATACGATCGACTTTAGCGATCTTAATATTGTTAATAATGATGAAATATTTCATTTTTATTGTTGTATTAGTAAAAAAGAAGCTGAGGAGGCTTTAAAAAAATAAAGGGTGGAAAGTCTGTAGGAGTTGATGATATCCCAATTAAAGTGTGTAAATATTTAGTAGATCTGGGAGTTTCTTGGCTTACTAAACTCTTTAATATTATTTTAAAAGATAAAAAGATGCCTAAGGAGTAGAGTATGAGCATTTTGGTCTCCATTTTTAATAATAAAGGGGTTGCACAAGAGTGTGCAAATTATAGAGGAATTAAATTGATGTGTCGTACTTTAAAATTATTGGTGAGGGTAATTGAACATAGGTTAAGTCGTATCATAAAGATTTCTAATAATTAATTTGGATTTATGCCGGGCAGTTTTACTATGGAAGCTATACATTTATTGAGATGTTTGATGGAGAAGTTCAGAGATAATAAGGAGGATCTACATATGATTTTTTATTGATTTAAAAAAAATCTTACGATAAGGTTCCAAGAGATATCTTTTGGAGAGTTTTTGAAATGGAAGGTGTTGATATGCCTTATATTCAACTCATTAAAGATATGCATACAAGAGCTATTACTTGTGTTCGAACAGGTGGATTGACCAAAGATTTTTCTGTTTTTGTTGGTTTACATCAGGGATTGGCTGTAAGCCCATATCTTTTTGCTTTAGATATAGATGGTCTTACTGGACACTTACATGAGGATGTACTTGGTATATGCTTTTTGCCGATGATATCGTTCTCTTGGATAAGACGAGAGAAAAAGGTCAGGAAAAACTTGAATTATGGAGGTCTACGTTGGAGTCTAATGACCTTCTTTTGAGTAGAACTAAAACTGAAAACATGGACTGTAATGTTAGTATTAGTCGCTCTAGTGACAAAATTGTAACTATTGGTGACCAAATTATCAAAAGCTGTGAACGTTTTAGGTGATATTGATGGGGATGTTATTGGCAGAATTAAAGTTGGTTGGTTGAAGTGGAGGAATGCTTTGGGTTTGTTGTGTGATATAAAAGTACCGCTTGGACTGAAATGAAAATTTTATAAGATGGTGGTGAGACCTGCAATGCTCTATGGTGCTGAATGTTGGCCTTTAAATGAGTAGCATACAACTAAGTTAAGTGTTATCGAGATGAGAATGATTAGGTGGATGAGCGGCTTTACACTTAGAGACAAAATGCAAAATGAATATACCATGATGGGGTTGGTGTAGCTTCAGTGATGGACAAAGTTAGAGAGAGTTGTCTTAGATGGTTTGGTCACATTAAACGTCGATCATTATATGATCCAATTAGAGGAGTAGATGTTTTAGATTCGATATTTGTTAAAAAAGACAGAGGTAGACCTAGGAAGTCTCGGGCATATTGTTTAAAAAATGAGTTTAATTTATTAAAATTTAAAGAAAATGACATTAAATAAGATGCAGTAGATAAAAATAATTCATGTAGCCGACCCCACTTAGTGGGATAAAGGTTTTTTGTCATTGTTATTTAAAATGAGTTTATATTTGAAATGACTCGTGAATGATATGTTCATATTCGGCTTGATTTGAATTCGTTTGTTCATTTCGTCTTATGTTCGGCCCAAGTTAAGCTAGAATGTTCAAAAAATATAATAAAACTAAAATTTTTTAAAATACAATATAAAAAATCATTATAAAAAAATTATAGTAAATATTATCTATTTAATTATTAAATTAATTCTAGCTAAGTTTAGTCAAGCGTAATTGAAAAAAAGATTGTTTGTGTTTGACTTGTTTATAAATCAGGCTAAAATAAAATATTTGTCTTTGGAGGCCCTTTCACTCTGCTTTTTTTAAACATCCACGTTGTTGGCTGCTATTTTGGTGTACTGGAGCTAGGTATAGGTGATGTGAGAGCAATGGAAATAGCTATGGTTTAGATCTAGGTGGTAAAATTTGATCTATTTAATCACTTGTTTTTGGTGTTTAACAATCTCATCCCTAAACAATAACCACCTGCTGTTTTTGTAAAATTGTGCAATTTAAGGCATGGCTCCATCCGAGGCTCTCAAAGAAAGCTCTGAGGTGTAGCCTTGTATTTTTTTTTATTGTGTAGTTTTTGTAAGATTGGATACCTTTCCTTGAGTTGGTGAATTTTAAAATTCTAAACAAAAAATTAATTCATGAACACAACGTTACGGAGCATAGCCTTCTTTTTTCCCCACATCAAAAGAGAACGGTTTCTATAAGTTCTTTTTGGATTTGGTGGTTACATGGATATATTTAATTTTATTTTTAATTGCCATTCTACCCACAGTTTAATTTCTTACAATTTCACCAAATTATGATGGAAAGATAATAATAAGATGTTATCATTATAAACGAAAAAGGAAGATTTACATACATACCATTAAATCTTATGTATTTACATAACTAACACCTAAACTTCAATCTTTACATTCATATCCAGCTTACCCATGCGTGAAATGGTGTATTTAATTTTTTAAAGGTTAAATAGTGGTATTTTTATGTTATGTAAAGATTTGGGTCGTATAAATGTAAATGGTAAATTCGATCAACCATCGCGATGGTATAACCTCCTTAAACCCTTCGCGTCTTTTCTTCTTAGCTGACCTTAGGAATAGTTTAGGATAGGTGTTGTGGGTCCGGTCGCCCACACAGGGTGAGCGTTGTTGGCAGACGCTAGTCGGCGCAGCCACACTCCCTTGGATTGGCCATTGATTTCCTAGAGGAAGTCTTAGGTTAGGAATCCTGTGTATGGCCAAAGCCCTTGCGGAACCGAGCGATTTTCTGTGCGAATCTTAGACCTAAATCCTAGTGGGTTGGAATCCCAATTTCCCCTTGCTTTGGCTTTCCCTAACATTTGTTGGAGGGGTTGGGATGTTTGGATTTTGCAATGTGAGAAAAATTTTGTAGCTAGCTCAGCTTGCAAAATCTTGAGTTGTGAAATGGAAAAAGATCTGTAGCTAGCCCATTTCACAACATCGTAGAGTGTTTTCTCTTTTTGGATATCCGGAGGTGAAACTACCTGCACACCTCGCCAAAGTAGGAGGTGGTTATGCCGCACATTCAAAAGTTGAACCCTAGGTGCCTATGTGAGATTGTTAGCATGAGTGTTGCTCACTATTGTTTGTGATCATTTGCACCATAGCATGTTGCATTTCATGCATCTCACTTTTTGTCGTGACAGGCCGTTCCGACCCGGTCAACATCATTATTGCCTCGATCGATCACTCCGACGCGATCAACATCACTTTTGCCTCGAACGAACGTCCTGGCCCCTTCGTCATCACTTTTTCCGCGACTGGTCACTCCGACTTAGTCTACATCACTATTGTCTTGACTGGCTACCCCAATCCGATTGGTATCACTTTTGCCTTGACGTGTAGCCCCGACCCAGTCAACATCACTATTGACTCGATTGGTCTCTCTGTCGCCATCAAGATCATTTTTGCCTCAACCAGCCAACCGACTACTTTGGTCCCACCGATTGCCCCGGTCCGATCGACCGACCACTTTGGTCCTACCAGTCGCCCAAGCCCGATCAACCGATCACCTTGGTTTGATTGTTGCCCCGACTCGATTAGAGGATCACTTGATATCATCGACCGCTCCGACCCGGTCAGTCGATCACTTAGGTTCAACCGATCGCCCTGACCCGTTCGATCTTTCACTTGCATAATATATGTTTCACATGTGCATTATTGTTTGATTGCTTGTTTGCATGGTGCACTATACCCTGTATGTGCTTGTCATTTGTAAGTGTGTTTGGTCGTTATTGGGGCAAGGTGTGATTCTCCCCAATGGTGTCTTGCATGGCATCTTTCATAGTCATTATCACATGCTTGAGTTGTAATTTGAGTGTCTATTCATACATACTCCCCACTTATATGATTCTCCTTAGTGAGGACATCACCCCTTTTGGGTCACTGCCACTACTACACCCATTCTTTCAGGTCACTGTGTTCACGACACGGCTCTTTCGTGTCACTGCCTCCACGACGCACCCATCCTTTGGGTCGTTGCCTCCAAGACACGCTCATCCTCTGATCACTGCCTCCATTGTACACCCATTCGTCGGGACGCTGCCTTCACGACACGCTCACCCCTTCGGGTCACTGCCTCCATGACACACTTATCTTTCAGGTTGCTGCCTTCACGACATGCCTGCTCTTTCGTGTCACTGCCTCCACGACATACCCATATGTCGTGTCGCTGCATCCATGACACACAATATCCGTATACTTAGTTAAGGAGAGGAGCAATATCCATTATTGCCCTCTTTCGACGACGCTTACCACATCCATGACGATTTGAGTGATTCTTCAAATGATACAGGCGAAACATCTCTTTCTCAGGCTTCTTCTATAGAGCCTTCTTCTATTGAGTGTCCTGTTGGGAGCGATCCTATTGGGCCCCCTAACTTTATATGCGATTTTATAATTCATGGATGGGTCATCTGTTTATAATACATTTATGATGGCACTTGAGGATGATAAGTACTTCNATTGAGTGTCCTGTTGGGAGCGATCCTATTGGGTCCCCTAACTTTATATGCAATTTTATAATTCATGGATGGGTCATCTGTTTATAATACATTTATGATGGCACTTGAGGATGAGAAGTACTTCAAATTTCATAGTCCTATTTAAATATATTTTTTTGATATTATGTCTTTTGCTCTCAAGAATGTTGGTGCTAAAAACTAGGAGCAAGACTAAGATCTTTACAAAAACTTATTCACAACTAGGTTTAATGTTATATCAAGTAAGGAAAAGAAAAAAAAATTATTTGATTTGAGAATTATATTTGTACAGATAGGTCACTATAGTCTCAAAATAAACCCACTGAACTATTCCTTTAGGATGACTATAGAAAATTTCTTTCGATTTTGGTGAGGCACCATTGCATGGAAATGGATCTTTATAAGATCAAAGCCATTCTGAGTTCCACCTTCTAAAAACTTAACTCAATTAAGATCCGTTTAAGTAATTTTAGTTTATCTTAAATGCTTTATTTCTAATCTCTCTAGTTGGTGTCACCCATTTACTATTTTTATAAGGATGGATGCTAAGCTCCATTGGGAGTGCTCCAATCCTGTATAGAACTTCAATACTTTTGTGTTATGACACTAGGTGGATCTCTTGGAGCTCTATTAACTAAACTAATGAACATGAAAATTAGAATTCACTTTATTATTCAAGTCATCATCTTATTCTTATGGATTTTAAGTATCCTCTAATTAAGAAATATTATTTGTCCTTGTTTTTTGCTGCTCAGAAATTAAGGAGCATATACTTTCTCATAAGGTCAACGTAATTTCAAGGTTTAATACTTTACAATTTATGATAACTTGGCCAGATCCATTTGGAATGTAAGTGTGATCGTTGATGCTACAATTTTAATTCGATATAACCTTCTTCTCCTTACGTGCTGTAAGAAATAAAGAATTGGCTGATTTTCTAGTAGCACACCAGTTTTTTGTTGCTTCACTGTTGAATGATGACCTTTTTCAATGAACATATCATGAGTTTAAATAAAAAAAAAGTAACTATTATTGGGAGATGTATTTTTTATGTCGAGGCANCAGCACACCAGCTTTTTGTTGCTTTACTGTTGAATGATGACCTTTTTAATGAACATATCATGAGTTTAAATAAAAAAAAAGTAACTACTATTGGGAGATGTATTTTTTATGTCGAGGCATCTTCAGAAAAAAGTTGACAAATAGTAATATACTATCCTAGAAAAAGTAGGAATTAGTCTTATATTCATAACTTCTTATCAATGGATGATGCATTTGTCTTACAATTTATCAAAGCTTTTCTCAAATAATAAAGTAGAACATGATGCTCTGATTAATGGCTTACGGTTAACTATCTTGATGAACATTAAGAAGATTAGGTTTTTGGAAGATTCCTAATTGATAATCAATCAAGTTGTTGGAATCTATGTAGCTCTCATACTGAAGCTCCACCAATGCTATTAGTATTCAATGAAGCTACTCGAGCAAATTTCTAATATGAAATTATTCTATGTACATGATAGATGCTTTAGCAAAGCCCACTGTAATGTGACTTTACTGAGAAGGAATCCATTACTCTAGCGTTACAGAATCACCATATTTTGTGACACATAGATAAGGAATACCTTCATAAGTCTTCGAATGAGGAGAATGTTAGCCTAGCCATAATAGTAGAAATGATTTGATTGGAGACAACTTTTCATTAAATATTTGCAAAAGGGTAAACTTCCTCAAGAGAAGATCATGATCATATG
>JXCR01147127.1:349103-362899 GCA_002079205.1 Phalaenopsis hybrid cultivar
AACATACTCAACTTTATTTTTTTACATTTATACCACCCAAACTTTCATATCACATCTGAAAATACAACTATTCGGACTTTTAAAAAGCATGTATAGATAAGGTGGCATGTATATTTAAAAATTGAAGTTTAATTGTTAGATATGTATATACATAAGAATTTAGCGGTATGTATGTAAATGTTCTTAATTTTTGATGAGTAAATGCTGTCCACTAATATTGATACATACTACATAATTCTTATATATTTACATACCTAATGTTAAAATTTTGATATTTACTTAATATTGCGTAAAGATGCCTCTAATATCAACTTTTTTAATGTGCAATACACCATTTGCATGCATATGTTAAATGAATATTTACATAAGGACAACCAAACTCCCTATGTTTTTACATATATAACATCTAAACTTAGTTTTTTTACATTTATAGGACCCAAATCTTTCATATATTATAAAAAATACCGCCATCTTAACTGTCAAAATGCGAAGCACACATTTTCCTGCATATATTTAACATGAAATATATGTAAACATGAAATTTAGTTTTAGATACGTAAATATATAGGAATTGGATGGTATGTATGTAAATATTCCTTGATATATTAATAGTCTGTTTTAATTTTTAATTTTCAGCCAGCATGTCCTGGACGAAGCCGAAAGGTCCCTGCACGATGCTCTATGTGTGTTGTCCCAAACTGTGAACGACAGCCGAGTATTGCTCGGTGGCGGCTGGCCGGAGATGGTGATGGCGAAAGAGGTGGACGAACTTGCTCGCCGGACTCCGGGCAAAAAGTCACTCGCCATCNCCCTATGTTTTTACATATCTAACATCTAAATTTAGTTTTTCTACATTCCCAAATCTTTCATATCTTATAAAAAATACCACCATCTTAACTGTCAAAAAGCGAAGTACACTTTTTCCTGCATATATTTAAGATGACATATATGTAAAACATGAAATTTAGTTTTAGATACGTAAGTATATAGGAATTGAATGGTATGTATGTAAATATTCCTTGATATATTATTATTCTGTTTTAATTTTTAATTTTCAGCCAGCATGTCCTGGACGAAGCCGAAAGGTCCCTGCATGATGCTCTATGTGTGTTGTCCCAAACTGTGAACGACAGCCGAGTATTGCTCGGTGGCGGCTGGCCAGAGATGGTGATGGCGAAAGAGGTGGACGAACTTGCTCGCCGGACTCCGGGCAAAAAGTCGCTCGCCATCGAGTCATTCTCCCGTGCTCTCCTAGCCATACCAACCATCATAGCTGATAATGCTGGGTTGGACAGTGCTGAGCTTATTTCTGAGCTGAGAGCAGAGCACCACAAAGAGAAGAGCAATGCAGGAATTGATGTTATATCCGGAAGTGTAAGTCCCAAAATTTTCTCTTACATTTTTACCATACTTATGGTGATAAAAAAAATATGGGAATTTACATACGAACCACATATTTTTCTTATTTGTTTACATATTTAATACCCGAAGTTTGATATTTGTATGTATGGCACTTTAGAATTGTCATCACATCAATGCATGTGTATGAAAATGTGTATATCACCTTTAAGAGAGTTATTATTAGTCATATTTTTGATTTGGTGTTATATATATATAGATATATGTGTGTGTGTGTATGTAGACTACCTTAGGATTATTATCATATCAAAATATAATCATGCATATTAGTGCGAGGTTAAAGATTTGAGTATTATATACATAAATATTAAAATTTAGGCGATAGAGCTGTAAATACATAAGAATTGTGTGCCATATATGTAAATACCTTCATGGGCAACTTATATACATCTCATATAACTCTTATGTATCTACATATCTAACTCCTAAAATTGTATATTTACATAGAAAACATTTTATTATCATAATCAATAAAAGCGCGTCCCTTTTAAAAAGTGTTCATCATAATCACATCAAAACATATGTGTGAAAAGACATATTTCACTTTAAAAAGTTTAGTATTAGTTGTATTTTTTATGTGATGTCAAAGTTCAATAGTGCAGGCAAGTAAATTTTAAAGGCTAGCTGTTAGATATGTAAATGCACAAGACTTGTGTAACATGTATGTCAGTGCTCTTTTGGGGAATTCACATACATATATTCTTACGTTTTTATATATCTAACACCAAAATTTTTTATCTATATACATGTATATATGTGTCACTCATAATCACATCAAAGCATATAAATTATTAGTAGCATTTTTACTATGATTATAAAGATTTGAGTCTTATATTCTTTAAAACAATTTAATTATTTTTAAATTTATTTTGCGAACTAAAATCACTTTATTTCATGCCATTTAAACATGATGGAGCNAATTTTACTCATCTAGTAACTGCCAATGGCGCTTAAGGGTGGGGTCTCGGCGCTTAGGCGCAGCCTTCTCTGTTTAACCGGCGCTTAGGCGCCAAAACTCTTTTGCATAATTTTTCATCTTTTTGCTCTAAATTTGATCCTTTTCCACTCTTTTAAGAATTTTTTTTCCATTCTTACTTATATCTGCAAGAAAAACACAAAAATACCTTCCATTAATCCCAATATCTCAAAAATAGGTATAAAAATGTGTCTAAAAACACTATATGTTTTAGTTGTATCAGTTATTCCTATTTTTCTGCTTCAATCTTTGAGGAAATGGAGGTGTTGGTCTTTCTACAGCTGTTTTCATTGGTTTAATAGGATATTCTGACTCAAAATGAAAATCTTCACCAGTTTTTTTTATTTTCTGCCTCATCTTTTTCAATTTCAACTTCCACTTCTTTTTGAACTCTGTTTTCTAATTCTTTTCCACTTATCAGTTGAATAGTCTTAATTTGCTCTTTTTTCTGATCGTTAGGATTTACTTCAACATTACTAGGTAACGTTCCTGAAGATCTATTTTTAAGTGCGGTAGCAATATATCCGAATTGATTTTACATGCTTTTAATTTCAGCTCCTTCACTTTAAATTTAACTCCCCATTTGCAATATCAATTTTTTCATTGACAAATTTTTCTCCTTACTTTGTAAATTATTAAAACCTAGAGGGTACTAAGGTTTATAAGTTGGATTTCCTTAATTGTTCAAGTTTCTCAATGGGTTCGTAGTGTTGTTTCCCCATTGTGTTTTTGTAGCATTAGGATTATTATTACTCCAACTAATATTTGGATGATTTTCCAACCAGGATTATAATAATTGGCATAAAAATTATTAGAATGATTGTTTATTGCATTTAAGCTTTCAAAAGAAGTTTGAGATTCTAACATTTGTCCCAATGAGTTTTCTTCAAGAATAGGTGATGTATGAGAATAATTCATTCCATATTGATCTACCTTCTTCGATATAGAACTTATTTGTGCAGCTAACACAGATATTGCATCGGAAACATGAATATTTGCTACTCTTTTTTGATTTACCCTTTCAGAGGACCACTGAAAATTACTAGTATTCATCTCTTCAATTAAAGAATATGCTTCATCGAATGGTTTTGACATTAATGATCCACCAGCAGCATCGTCAATTTTTGATCTAAGAGATTAAACCAATCCATTATAAAAAGTTTGAGTTATTAACCAATCTGGCAATGCATGGTGTGGACACTTTATAAGGAGTTCTTTAAACCTTTCCCAGGCTTCATAATTTGATTCCCCTTCAAACTGACAAAAAGATGTAATATCATTTCTAATCTTAGCAGTGTTTGAAGGTGGGAAATATTTAGATAAAAATTTATATGTTAAATCTCCCTAAGTTCTGATAGATTCAGGTGCTAACAAGTTTAACCACATCTTAGCTTTTTCCTATAGTGAAAAAGGAAAAAGTATAAGTCTGACGGCATCATTCAACACTCTATCATATTTAAA
Organism: Phalaenopsis hybrid cultivar; assembly: GCA_002079205.1. Classification (NCBI taxonomy): domain Eukaryota; kingdom Viridiplantae; phylum Streptophyta; class Magnoliopsida; order Asparagales; family Orchidaceae; genus Phalaenopsis; species Phalaenopsis hybrid cultivar. The sequence goes on from JXCR01147127.1 coordinate 352,960, forward strand.
AGTAGCATAAAATTCTAGAAAACTAGCAATGTGTAAATTAAGATCTTCATTTGGTGTTCCCCCAAACTGATTGTTTTGTATAATTTGGATAATAGCAGGTTTAAGCTCAAATGAATTAGCAACTACAGTAGGGTTTTATATACTCAATTGAATTTCATCTGCTGTAAGATTAGCATAATCTCTTAAAGTTCTCTGATGATGTTCATTTTCATTTCCAACATTACTTAAATTGGAAGCCATTTTGCTAATATGATCTATCCATTTTTGTTGTTTTCAAATTTTTCTAATATTTTTTTCTAATTCAAAATTCTAAGGTACTAAATTTTCAGATTTTACAATACGCATAAACAAACACAACAAGTAATTTAAATAAGCAAACACACTTAAATAAGAAAATATTCAAACTAAACTACAAACACTTTTTTTTAGTTTTTTTTTTTTAAATAAAAAAACTATAAATTATAAAATAACTTATAAATACTTTCCGTTGCTTCCCCGACAACGGTGCCAAAAACTTGATGTGGGTGGATTTAGTGTTTTAATTTTGCAAATGTTTTTCAAAATTACAAAATACACAAGACAGATAGAATATCAAAAATGCAAATTAATCCCAACAAAATTAACTTCAGCTAAAAGAGTTTTACTTTTTAAAAATCTTTTAACTATAATATCCCCTTTAAAAATAATGCAAGTATATATATCGCTCAAGTAATAAAGGGCTCTAATGGAGTATTACATATTGATTCCAGATAAAAGTTGGAAATGCCTATAAGTAAATTCTTAAGATTATAATGTAAAGTATAATTTTAAAACTACAAAAAGAAAAGTGTGAAGTTTGAATATTAAGTAGCAAGTGAATGTTAATTAAAAAGCAGTTGAAAGACAAAGTTAACTAAACTAAAAGCTAAACTTTCAAAAGTAAACTTACAAAAACTAGCAAAGTTTTTGTGGCAAAAAGTTCAAATTTAAGAAAGAATCCTTCCCCTTTACAGTGAGTATATGGATTTTGAAGAAATTAAAATCATTTGAAAATATATGTACAAAATGTTTTGTGCCAAATAGGGCAATCCTATTATTTACCCTCTTCCAAGTGCATAAAGAACATTGATTAATCCAGAGTTTGGTCCCTAATTCAGTGGTTAGGCTAGGAGGATACTGACTGTCACTCTAGAGCTCCCACTACTCCCTTACCTGAGGGCTAATAATCTCGCATCAGTTTCCAATCAATTGGACCAAATTGGGGATTTAAATCTATCACGTTAAAATCTCCAATTCTGTATCCAACAAAATATATTTCCATATTTATTTGCACTCAACCTCGTGGATGGAATACTCTCCCATAAAATTAAATGTGATTCTACCAATGTTGTAGAAATCATAGCCCTTCCAGAACATATGTTTCTCAACACAGTTTAACATTTCAATTGGTCAGATCGCAAATTAAATGAAGATCAGAGTTCAAATCATCACAAATTATTGACATTTAAAATCATATAAAACAAAATCAATTCTTTACAAAATCATATCTCAAAGTAGGGAGAAGGATAAAAAGACTACTTAAAATTCATGAGAAGGATATGACAAAACACATATTTTATATATAAAAATAAGTTTACAAAAAAAGAAATAAAACACACAACTTATCTCACAATCCTTCCCAAGCAAATCCCTAAAAGTTTTTCTCCAATCTTTTTCTCTTTACAAGTACTCTCAATTCTCTCTTAGAAGTGTAATGAAGAAGAAATCTCTCACATTCCCTCTCCTCTTATAACCCTAGAAGAAAATCTCCAAGCCCTTGACTTTCTCTCTCTATCTCTTCCTCTTGCCTTTCATGTCTTGAAGAAAATCTCCAAGCCCTTGTCTTTCTCTCTCTATCTCTTTTTGCCGCTCCCTTTACATGCCACTCCAACTCTCTTCAATCCCTAGAATTCCCTCTCTTTTATCAAAGGTTGTCTCCCTCCAAAAAGAATTCTAAATTCCCTAAAAAATTCTAACCAAAAGTGTACTCTTTTGAATTCAAAAGACATTTCCATTAATCCAAGGGACATATCCCTTCATAAAAGAATCTTCGAAAGTGTCTAGATGCATTGAATCACTCCATGGGGTGTTTAGAACAAGTGTCCCTTTAAAAATTCTCGCAAAATTCATCTCGAATCGCCTTGATGCACAAAAGGTCGTCTCTGGTGCATCTTGCGCCAGCTCTTTGTCAAATGGTGCATCATGCGCCAATCAGATGCATATTGCGCTAGTTTCCTGAAGACCGCACTATTCAAGGTTTTGGCGCATCTTATGTCAATTCTCTGTATATTGGCGCATTTTGTGCCATTTTCTTTAAATTCAGTGTTTTGGCTCCAAATTTCATCTTTGTTGCTAATCTTGCTCCAAATACCTAAAATTGATATACCTGTAACAAAAACATGAAAATACCCTTTTTAAGCAATATCATAAAAAAATAAGCATAAAATATATACTTAAAACAATATATTATTTTGGTGTATCACGTAATAAGTGTTTATTTTGGTTGCCCAACAACATAAGATCATTTAATTTATGTTGATCCCCTTAAAAAGTAGGGTTTCAACCTGTGACCATTTACTTTGAATATTTTTAAGGTTTTAAGATCTTTAATATCCACAGCTCAATAGAGATAAACTTTCATCACAACAAATGGGCCCAACCACCTGGACTTATGTTTGCATAGAAATAATCTTAACCTTGTATTATATAGCAAAACTTGTTACCCTGACTCAAAATTTTTAGTAAGAATCCTCTGATCATGCCACATCTTCATCCTTCCTTTATAAATCTTAGCACTCTAATAAGATTCATTCCTTATCTCTTCAAGCTCATTGAATTACAATAGTCTTTTCTCACCAAGATTCTTTAAATTATAATTAAATTCTTTAATATCCCAATTTGCTTTATGCTCAAGTTCAACTTGTAAATGAGAAGCTTTCTCAAATATTAGCCTATATGGGGACATTCCTGTAGGAGTTTTATATGCAGTCCTATAAGCCCACTAAGTATGGTCAAGTTTGATTGCCCAATCCATTTTTTTTTTTTGAATTCACATATTTTTCAATATTCTTTTAATTTCATGATTGGATAATTTAACCAAACCACTTCTCTAAGGATGATAACCAGTTGCAATTCGATGGTTGAGATGATATTTCTTTAATAATTTCACCAATATTGAATTTCTAAAATGACTTCCCCTATGAGTTATAATCACTCTCGGTATCTCAAATCTACAAAATATGTTTGTTCTCAAAAACTTTGCAACACTTTGAGCATCACATCAAGGTAAAGTAACGACTTCTATCCATTTGGATACACAGTCTACTGCTATAAATATATATAAATTTTTGAAAGATGGTATAAATGGTCCCATGAAATCAAATCCTAAAACATCAAGTATCTCAACTTCCAACACATAATTGAGGGACATTTCATTTCTCCTAAAAATATTGCCTACTCTTTGAATCACAAGTTTTTATATAAGCATTAATATCTGTTCAGATTGTAGGCCAATAAAATCCATAATGTAGAATTTTGTATGTTGTTTTTTATCAACACCAAAATGTCCCCCAAAATTAGAATTATGATATTTTTAGATAATTTCACAAGTTTCTTCTAAAGGTACACATCTTTGAATAATTAAATCCTTTCCTTGTTTATACAAAAATGGGACATCCCAAAAATTAGACTTAGCTTCAGATAAAAATTTCCTCTTCTGTTGGTATGTATCACTAATAACAAATTTTACAATGTCGGTATACCATGGAACACGCCACTCATTAATACTGAACAATTATTCATCTGGAAAATGTTCATTAATTTCTTTTTCAAAATGGCGTGGTTTTTCAAATTCAAGCTTGGATAGAAGATCAGCAATTTGATTATCAGCTCCCTTTTTATCTACTATCATAAAGTCAAATTCTTGCAAAAGAAGAATCCATCTTATAAGTCTTACTTTTGCATCCTTCTTTCTCATTAAATATTTAATAGTAGAATGATCAGAATGCAGAACACTCTTAGTTCTAGTTAAGTATGATCTAAATTTATCAAAAGCATATATTATTGCTAATAACTCTTTCACAGTTATAATATAATTAATTTGAGTTTTATTAGGAGTTCTATTAGCATAGTAGATTACTTTAAAAATATTATCATGCTTTTGTCATAAAATTGCTCCAATAGCATCATCACTTGCATCACATTTTAACTCAAAAGGTTTTTCCTAATCTGCTGAAACAATAATTGGTGCAGTGACTAATTTTTCTTTTAATTGCTCAAAAGCTTTTAGGCACTCCTTATCAAAATTAAAAATTACATCTTTTTCAAGCAAATAGAATAGATGCTTAGCAATTTTTGAAAATTTTTTAATATATGGTCTGTAAAATCCAGCATGTCTTAACAAACTCCTAATTTCCCTCACACTTGTTGGGTAAGGTAAATTAGCGATCACTTGAATTTTTGTAGGGTCTACTTCCATACCATTTTCTGATATCTAATGTCCTAAAACAATTCCTCCTCCTACCATAAATTATCATTTTTCCCAGTTAAGTATTAAATTTATTTCTTCACAACGCTTAAGAACTTTTGATAAATGTTCCAAACATGATTCAAATGAAGTTCCAAACACTGAAAAATTATCCATTAAAACTTCAATTCCTTTTTCAATTAAATCACAGAAAATAGCCACCATACATCTTTGAAATGTAACAGGGGCATTACATAAACCAAAAGACATTTTTCTAAAAGCAAATGTACTAAAAGTATTGGTAAAAGTTGTTTTCTCTTGATCCTCAGGAGCTATTTCTATTTAGTGACAACCACTATATCCATCCAGAAAATAAAAGTATTTATGCCCAGCTAGTCTATCCGACATTTGATATATAAAGAGTAGTGAAAAATGATCATTCCTAGTGGTGAGATTTAATTTTCTATAAACAATGCATATTCGCCACCCTGTGACTTATCTTGTTGGTATTAACTCATTATCTTCATCCATAGTCACAGTCACTCTTCTTTTCACACAGTGAATCAGACTAACTCACGCACAATCTGAAATTCTGTAGATAATTTCAGCATTTTACCACTTTAAAATTTCTTTCTTAACAACTTCTTTCATAACAAGATTTAATCTCCTTTTAGGATAAGCCCTGGGTTTGCAGTTCTCTTCCAAATGAATTCTATGCATACAAATTGAAGGACTAATTTCTTTAATATCAGCAGTTGTCCATCCAAAGGCTTTCTTATAATTATTTAAAGTTTTCATTGAACTCATTTCATCTTCTGTAGTTAGTTTTGAGAAAATTATAACAGGTAATGTTGAGGAATCACCTAAAAATGCATACTTTAAATGTTCAGGAAGTAAATTTAATTCAATTTCAGGAGGTATTTCAATTGATGGACAAAAAGATTTATCTTTTTCTATCATGTCCAAAACTTTAAAACTTTCTCGAACATAATTTGAATCTTCCTTATAAAAATCTTCATATTAATTTAATTCTTCTTCTTGCGTATTCCAGCTCTTTCATTTCATATTTCTCTTCATAAGTTTTTTTTGAAATGGCTTTCACTCAAATATCTTATCACATCCATTCAACATTCATCATCTTTACCTTTTGTAGGGTATTTCATTGATTTTGAAATATTAAATGTAATCGTTTGATCATTGACAATCATAGCTAATTCCCCTTTCTACACATCTATCATTTCTCTTCCTATAGCTAGGAATGGTCTCCCCAAAATAATAGGTATCTGTTTATCATCCTCTATGTCTAGCACGATGAAATAAAAAAGAAAGATAATTTGATCCATTTTCACTAAAACATCTTCTAAAACTCCTTTAGGATATGTCATTCAGCGATCTGCTAAATTTGGAGTTACAGTAGTAGGGGATATTTCTTTTAATCCCAAACTTTTAAATATTGATAAAGACATAAGGTTAATGTTTGGACCTAAATCACATAAATCTTTCTCATCAAATATGTCTCCTATTGCACATGGAATTGTGAATCTACCAGGATCTTTAAACTTTTCAAGAAGCTTTTTCTAAATTATAGCATTGCAATCCTTACTAAGTGCAACAGTCTCGTTATCCTCAAACTTCATTTTCCTGTTAAGAATATCCTTCATAAACTTTACATAGGTTGGTATTTGTTTTATGGCTTCAGCAAATGGAATATTAATTTAAAGCTTCTTAAAAATTTTCAAAAATTTTGAAAATTGTTTATCCAACTTTTGTTGACAAAGTCTCTGAGAAAATGGAGGTGGTGATTTTTTTAATTCAATTTTAAGTGGAGAAATAGGTCTCTCTAAACCTTTCGGAGAGTCCTATTCAGGCTCTTTAATTTCTTTTCTCTCTACCACAATCTTTTTTTGAACTCTACCTTTCAATTCTCTTCTACTTCTAAGTTGAATGGCTTTTACTTGCTCTTTATTCTGACTTTGTAATAGATTTCCCATTTGTAACACCACTTCTTCTATAGACAACTTTTTCTCCTTGAATTGTGGATTACTGTTAAAACCTGGTGGATAAGTAGGTTTATAATTACTAGTCCCTTGGTTGTTCCCGTTTCACAATGAGTTTTCTTCATTTTTCATCCATTGTTGATTATTATCACACGAAGTATTGTTTCAGTTAAAGTTAGGATGGTTCTTCCAACCTGAGTTATAATATTTTGAATATGGACTATTTCACTTGTTTTTTTTTTTGCATTCAAAGTTTCTAATGATGCTTGAGAATCTACCATTTAACCTAATGAATTGTCTTCAATCATTGCAATTGTTTGAGAAAAAATCATTCCAAATTAGTCTAACTTCCTTGAAATTGTAGCAACTGGATTTGCTAATATTGCAAAAGCATCAGATTCATGAATACTGGCACTTTCTTAGGATTTACCATTTCAGAAGGCCATTAAAAATTATTAGTAGCTATCTCTTCAAGTAAAGCATAAGGGTCATGAGATGGTTTTGACATCAATGAACCACCAACAGCGACATCGATAATAGATCTAAGAGATCCAGCTAATACATTGAAAAAGGTTTGAATTATTAACCAATGCGGCATAGCATGGTGTGAACACTTTCTTGGTATTTTTTTAAATCATTTCCGTGCTTCATAAATAGATTCCCCTTCAAACTGACAAAAAATTGAAATATAATTTTTAAACTTTACTACTTTTTATGGTGGAAAATATTTAGCAAGGAGTTTCTACGTTAAATTACCCCAAGTTATGGTAGATCTAAGTGCTTATGAATGTAACCACATCTTAGCCTTATCCATTAGTGAGAAATGAAAAATTTTAAGTCGTATAGCATCATCTGATACACCATCATATTTAAATGTAGCACACAATTCTAGGAAATTGGCAAGATATAAATTTGGATCTTCTCTTAGTGCTCCCCCAAACGATTATTTGATACCATTTGGATAATAGTGGATTTAAGTTCAAATGAATTAGTCACTACAGCGGGTTTTTGAATACTATAATGAAGTTCATCGACCGTGGGGTTTGTATAATCTCTTAGAAGTCTAAACTCTTAATTGATTTCAGCATTTTGATTATTTTGATTTGTCATTTTTTGAAATTTTTTATTTTTTCAATAATTTTGAGTTTTTAAATTTTTCTGATAGTTCTTTCTAATTCAGAATCATAGGGCACTAGTCCCGTAGAACCTGAACTACACATACATTACTATGAAACAACATAAAATAAAATCATACAAATAAGAACTTTATATAAAAATAACACTACGATATTCCTATAATAAATCTAAAAGCTTAAATAAGACTTTATAAAATCAGAAATTTGCTTTCTAAAAATTTCTTCAAAAATTTTGTATTTTGTCCCCAGCAACGACGCCAAATTCTTAATCCTAACTTTAATCATATATTAGTCTTATCTCTAATTGAGAATGGAAAAAGTCTAAGTCTAATAATATCATCCAAAACACCATCACATTTAAATGTAGCACACAATTCAAGAAAATTGTCAAGATCTAAATTTGGATCTTCAGTTAGTGTTCCCCCAAACAGATTATTTGATACCATTTGAATAATAGCAAGTATAAGTTCAAATAAATTAGCCACTGTAGCAGGTTTTTGAATACCACAAGGAAGTTCATCTACTGTAAGGTTTGCATAATCTCTTAAAGGTCTAAATTCTTGATTAATATCAACATTTTGATTATTTTGGTTTGCCATTTCTTGAATTTTTTAATCTGTTTCTATATTTTTTTATTTTTTTCTATTTTTCTAGCAGTTCTTTCTAATTCAGAATCGTAGAGCACTAGTCCTTTAGAATCTAAACTATACATACATTACTACAAAACAACATAAAATAAAATCACACAAATAAGAACTTATATAAAACCAACACTAAAATATTCCTATAATAAATATAAAAGTTTAAATGAGACTCTCTAAAAATTAAAATTTTGCTTTCTTAAAAGTTCCTTCAATAAAATTTTATACTTCCCAGGCAACGGAGCAAAAAACTTGATCCCGACTTTTCTGACAGTACTACGAAGTATGTGTGGTTATATTCTCAATTCTTTTTATCTATATTTTTTACTTTATAACGGTGCCAAAAACTTGACTCTAAAGCAAATAAGAGTGCAACAATTATATTTAAATATTAGGATACTACGCAAGTATACGTATCGTTATCAAGTATTATAGGACCTTTTTATTAAGCCTCAAATATCGAACCCATATGGAATACTACAAATTTTTAATAAGAAATTGGATAAAAAACTCTAGTTTCAAAAATATTCTTATTCAAACTATAAATGCTATAATAAGAATGAAAGTTTGAATATTTTTAGTAATTTTTTATAATTAAAAATAAAGTAAACAACTAACTAAATTTAACTAGATATTTGTAAGAAGAAGGCAATGTAAACATAATATCTTTTTTCTTATCATGAATCAGTAACGAGTATAAAAATTTTGTTGTGTAATTATTTAAATTTTGTTGTATCAAATAGGAGCAATATTATTCTTTACCCTTACTAGAGATGCTATAAAGAACATTGACTAATTTAAAGTTTGAATATTCATGAAGACGGGCTAGGTAGAGAAGAAAGTAGCTCTCACTCTAGAGTTCTCTCTTCTCCCTCCACCTATTGGCTAACATCTCGTATCAAGGCTAAAACACTAAATCAAATTGGGGGCTTTTGCCTGTCACTCTAAAGTTCCCTAATTCTATACCCTTCAAAGTTTATTTCCCTATTTATTTGCACTCAACCATATGAATTACATTCTCATCCATACAATCTCATGTGATTCTTACCATTAGTTGACTAATACAATACCATCTCGGATCTTACATGTTCTCACAACAAAGATTAACGTCTTAATTAATCAAATCAAGAAGTAAATGAAGTACAATGTTTGAAATCATCACAACTCATTCCGACAATAAAAGCCAATAGTTCACACAACTTCCATCCAATACTTAATAATTTATTATTTTAAAGAAAAAGATAATAAAAAATACTCAGAATTCATAGAGAAATCACAACACCTATGTTTAAAAGTAGAAATCATGTAAACACGCAAGAAGTCTAAAATAAAATTAAATGTAGTCACAAAAATAAAAACTTATATTAAATTCCTCTCCACCAAATTCTTGAAGTTCCTTTGAATCTCTTCTCTTCCTTTGTCGTACTGTCGGCACTATTTTTGGTGTGGGGTTTGCCCGTAAGGAGCTGTCGGTCATCGGAATTGAAATCCCGTTGCGCTCTTCGGAAGGACATTTAAGAAAATTTTAATTTTGAAAAAGATAGTCAAACTGACCCCATAATTTTCATAGTTTAGATGAAAGAGCACTTTATCTCAAATCCTGTATCTATCCCAAAGGATGAACCCAAGAATTGAGGGTGAGGCTCGATCAAATAAACTAAAGAAAGTTATGACATCCGTTTG
>JXCR01147128.1:62591-91198 GCA_002079205.1 Phalaenopsis hybrid cultivar
GAAATGAGAATTGAAATGTAGGTCAATTCTCAAAAGAAAGTGTCGGAATGTAAGGTCCGACCTCAAACGTAATGAATCAGAAATGTAGGACTGATTCAGAAATGAGAATTGAAATGTAGGTCAATTCTCAACAGAAAGTGTCGAAATGTAAGGACCGACCTCAAACATAGAGAATCAGAAATGTAGGACTGATTCGGAAATGAGAATTGAAATGTGGGTCAATTCTTAAAAGAGGGTGCCAGAATGTAAGGACCGACCTCGAACGTAATGAATCAGCAATGTAGGACTGATTCAAAAGTGAGAATAGGATGTCTTGAATTAATCGGAGGGCTTATTTCCTCAACCTCAAGAATATCGTTGAATTTGATTCGAAAGATTGCGATAGGATGGGCTCCTAAAGCAACGCGGAATCAGATGTGAATCCTCAACCTCTAGAATTTAATTTGAAAGATTGCAATAAGATGAGCTCCTAAAGCAACACGGAATCGGATGTGAACCCTCAACCTCTAGAATTCGATTTGAAAGATTGCAATAGGATGAGCTCCTAAAGCAACGCGATATTGGATGTGAATCCTCAACCTCTAGAATTTTGATTTGAAAGATTGCAATAGGATGAGCTCCTAAAGCAACGCGAAATCAGATGTGAATCCTCAACCTCTAGAATTTGATTTGAAAGATTGCAATAGGATGAGCTCCTAAAGCAGTACGGAATCGGATGTGAATCCTCAACCTCTAGAATATTGATTTGAAAGATTGCAATAAGATGAGAACCTAAAGCAACGCAAAATCGGATGTGAATCCTTAACCTCTAGAATATTGATTTGAAAGATTGTAATAGGATGAGCTCCTAAAGCAACGCGGAATCAGATGTGAATCCTCAACCTCTAGNTAGATGGAGAGAGAGAGAGTCAGAGTGTAAGGACCTACCGTGAATGTAATGAATCAGAAATGTAGGATTGATTCAGAAATGAGAATTGAAATGTAGGTCAATTTTCAAAAGAAAATGTCGGAATTTAAGGATCAACCTCAAACGTAAAGAGTCAGAGATGTGGGACTGATTTAGAAATGAGAATTGAAATGTAGGTCAATTCTCAAAAGAAAGTGTCGGAATGTAGGGTCCGACCTTAAATGCAATGAATCAGAAATGTAGGACTGATTCAGAAATGAGAATTGAAATGTAGGTCAATTACAAACGCAGAGAATCAGAAATGTAGGACTTATTCGAAAATGAAAATTGAAATGTAGGTCAATTCTCAAAAGAAAGTGTCGAAATGTAAGGTCCAACCTCAAACGTGATGAATCAGAAATGTAGGACTGATTTGGAAATGAGAATTGAAATGTAGGTCAATTCTCAAAAGAAAGTGTCAGAATGTAAGGTCTGACCTCAAACATAATGAATCAGAAATGTAGGACTGATTCAGAAATGAGAATTGAAATGTAGGTCAATTCTCAACAGAAAGTGTCGGAATGTAAAGACCGACCTCAAACGTAGAGAATCAGAAATGTAGGACTGATTCAGAAATGAGAATTGAAATGCAGGTCAATTCTCAAAAGAAAGTTTCAGAATGTAAGGACTGACCTCAAACGTAGAGAATCAGAAATGTAGGACTGATTCAGAAATGAGAATTGAAATGTAGGTCAATTCTCAAAAGAGAGCGTCGAAATGTAAGGACCGACCTCAAATGTAATGAATCAGAAATGTAGGACTGATTTGGAAATGTCAACCTCGAATGCAATGAATCAGAAATGTAGGACTGATTCAGAAATGAGAATTGAAATGTAGGTGACCTCAAATGTAAAGAATCAGAAATGTAGGACTGATTCGAAAATGAGAATTGAAATGTAGATCTCAAATGTAAAGAATCAGAAATTTAGGACTGATTTGGAAATGAGAATTGAAATGTAGGGCCTCGAATGTAATGAATAGAAATGTAGGACTGATTCGAAAATGAGAATTGAAATGTAGGTAAATTCTCAATTCTCAAAAGAAGGTGTCGGAATGTAGGGTCCGACCTTAAATGCAATGAATCAGAAATGTAGGACTGATTCAGAAATGAGAATTGAAATGTAGGTCAATTACAAACGTAGAGAATCAGAAATGTAGGACTTATTCGAAAATGAGAATTGAAATGTATGTCAATTCTCAAAAGAAAGTGTCGGAATGTAAGGTCCGACCTCAAACGTGATGAATCAGAAATGTAGGACTGATTNTACAATTGACCAAAACTTGGGTTTGGGCTAGGTTAGCCATGTCAATTGACTCAATTTATTGTTGCATTTGGTGTAGATGATCATAAGTAACAACATGGGTGAAGGATGGAAATGGTTTTGAGTTTAATTGGAAGGTCAATTTGAAGGAATTTTGAACTTTAATCAATTTGGTCATGTTGGGCTAGGCTTGGGTTAAGCTCGGTTAGCCTTGGGCTAAGTCCAAATTGATTGTTGTAAATGGTCAATAGGGACCTCATGAGGAGGTTTCAACATAAGGGTCAATTTGAGGAAATTTTGAATTTTAGTCAATTTGGTCATGTTGGGCTAGGCTTGGGTCTAGCTTGGGTTAGCCATGGGCTAAGTCCAAATTGATTATTGTAAATGGTCAATAGGGACCTCATGAAGAGTTTTGAACATGTGACCTCATGAAGAGTTTTCAACATGAATTCTAAGTCCAAATTGATTATTGTAAATGGTCAATAGGGACATCATGAAGATTTTTGAACATGAAGGAATTTTGAACTTTAATTAATTTGGTCATGTTGGGCTAGGCTTGGGTCTAGCTTGGGTTAGTACTTTAATCAATTTGGTCATGTTGGGCTAGGCTTGGGTCTAGCTTGGGTTAGCCTTGGGCTAAGTCCAAAATTATTGTTGTAAATTGTCAATAGGGACCTCATGAAGAGTTTTCAACATGAATTGGATGCCAATTTGTAGGTTAAGGCAATCAATTGGGTGAAATTTAGGGACTTTTTAATGGTCAATAGGGACCTCATGAAGAGTTTTCAACATGAATTGGATGCCAATTTGGGGGTTAAGGAAATCAAAGTCAATAGGGACCTCATGAAGAGTTTTCAACATGAATTGGATGTGAATTTGGAGGGTAAGGCCTAGGCTTGGGTCTAGCTTGGGTTAGCCTTGGGCTAAGTCCAAATTGATTATTTTAAATGGTGATAGGCTTGGGTCTAGCTCGGTTAGCCTTGGGCTAAGTCCAAATTGATTATTGTAAATGGTCGCTTGGGTCTAGCTTGGGTTAGCCTTGGGCTAAGTCCAAATTGATTGTTATAAATGGTCAAAGGATCTCATGAAGAGTTTTCAACATGAATTGGATGCCAATTTGTGGGTTAAGGCAATCAATTGGATTGTTGGGCTAGGCTTGGCTCTAGCTTGGGTTAGCCTTGGGCTAAGTCCAAATTGATTATTGTAAATGGTCAATAGGGACCTGTTTCAACATAAGGGTCAATTTGAGGAAATTTTGAATTTTAGTCAATTTGGTCATGTTGGGCTAGGCTTGGGTCTAGCTTGGGTTAGCCTTGGGCTAGGTCCAAATTGATTATTTTAAATGGTCAATAGGGACCTCATGAAGAGTTTTGAACTTGAATTGGAACCTTAATCAATTTGGTTATGTGGGCTAGGCTTGGGTCTAGCTTGGGTTAGCCTTGGGCTAAGTCCAAAATTATTGTTGTAAATTGTCAATAGGGACCTCATGAAGAGTTTTCAACATGAATTGGATGCCAATTTGTAGGTTAAGGCAATCAATTGGGTGAAATTTAGGGACTTTTTAATGGTCAATAGGGACCTCATGAAGAGTTTTCAACATGAATTGGATGCCAATTTGGGGGTTAAGGAAATCAAAGGATCTCATGAAGAGTTTTCAACATGAATTGGATGCCAATTTGTGGGTTAAGGCAATCAATTGGATTGTTGGGCTAGGCTTGGCTCTAGCTTGGGTTAGCCTTGGGCTAAGTCCAAATTGATTATTGTAAATGGTCAATAGGGACCTGTTTCAACATAAGGGTCAATTTGAGGAAATTTTGAATTTTAGTCAATTTGGTCATGTTGGGCTAGGCTTGGGTCTAGCTTGGGTTAGCCATGGGCTAAGTCCAAATTGATTATTGTAAATGGTCAATAGGGACCTCATGAAGAGTTTTCATGAATTGGATGCCAATTTGGATGCTATAAAGGATCTCATGAAGAGTTTTCAACATGAATTGGATGCCAATTTGTGGGTTAAGGCAATCAATTGGATTGTTGGGCTAGGCTTGGCTCTAGCTTGGGTTAGCCTTGGGCTAAGTCCAAATTGATTATTGTAAATGGTCAATAGGGACCTGTTTCAACATAAGGGTCAATTTGAGGAAATTTTGAATTTTAGTCAATTTGGTCATGTTGGGCTAGGCTTGGGTCTAGCTTGGGTTAGCCTTGGGCTAGGTCCAAATTGATTATTTTAAATGGTCAATAGGGACCTCATGAAGAGTTTTGAACTTGAATTGGAACCTTAATCAATTTGGTTATGTGGGCTAGGCTTGGGTCTAGCTTGGGTTAGCCTTGGGCTAAGTCCAAAATTATTGTTGTAAATTGTCAATAGGGACCTCATGAAGAGTTTTCAACATGAATTGGATGCCAATTTGTAGGTTAAGGCAATCAATTGGGTGAAATTTAGGGACTTTTTAATGGTCAATAGGGACCTCATGAAGAGTTTTCAACATGAATTGGATGCCAATTTGGGGGTTAAGGAAATCAAAGTCAATAGGGACCTCATGAAGAGTTTTCAACATGAATTGGATGTGAATTTGGAGGGTAAGGCCTAGGCTTGGGTCTAGCTTGGGTTAGCCTTGGGCTAAGTCCAAATTGATTATTTTAAATGGTGATAGGCTTGGGTCTAGCTCGGTTAGCCTTGGGCTAAGTCCAAATTGATTGTTGTAAATGGTCAATAGGGACCTCATGAGGAGGTAGCCTTGGGCTAAGTCCAAATTGATTGTTGTAAATGGTCAATAGGGACCTCATGAAGAGTTATTTTAAATGGTCAATAGGGACCTCATGAAGAGTTTTGAACATGAATTGGATGCCAATTTGGAGGCTAAGGCAATCAATTGGGTGAAATTTGGGGACTTAGCCAATTTGGGACTAAATTTGGGAATTTTGGATTTAGGCCAAAATCAAATGGATGGGGGCTTAGCCAATTTGAGGCTAAATTTGGGAATTTTGGATTTAGGACAATTGGGTGAAATTTGGGGACTTAGCCAATTTGGGGCTAAATTTGGGAATTTTGGATTTAGTCGTTGATAGGGACCTCATGAAGAGTTTTCAACATGAATTGGATGCCAATTTGGAGGTTAAGTCAATCAGGTGAAATTTAGGGACTTAGCCAATTTGGGGCTAAATTTGGGAATTTTGGATTTAGGCAAAAATCAAATGGATAGATTTGAGGCTTCACCAAGGACAATTGATGGTTGATTTTGATGTGTAAGAATGTTGTAAAGATTTTGCAACGTTAATTGAGGCCCATTTACTAGGCTATGGGTTCAATTGGGTGAGATTAGGTCATATGGTCAAAATTGGGGTTTTGACCCAAATCAAAATTGGGTTCAAATCATGGACGAGGTCATATGGTCAAAATTGGGGTTTTGACCCAAATCAAAATTGGGCTCAAATCATGGACCAGGTCATATGGTCAAAATTGGGGTTTTGACCCAAATCAAAATTGGGCTCAAATCATGGACCAATAATATGGTCAAAATTGGGGTTTTGACCCAAATCAAAATTGGGCTCAAATCATGGACCAATTTGAGCTTGGATTTGTTTAGTTTGATCATATCAAAAGTGAATTTGAGTTTAGGATTGGAATTAGGGTCAATTAAGATCAAATTGGTGGACATTTGAGTTGGATTTGGGGAAATTTGGGTCTTTAAAGGGTAATTTGGGGATTTTGGTCAAAGATGGTCAAATTGGCCAAATTGGGTCATGTGGTAGTTGAAAGAAATAAAATTGGGAATATTTGGGATTTATTGGAATTTCCTGGGAATTTTTTGGAATTTTTGGGATTTTCAGCTATGGAGGGGTATTTTGGTAATTTGGAGGTGTTTTAAGAGTAAAATGCCAAGATGGGTATTTTGATAGAGTTGAGGTACCAATCATCACCAATAAGCCATGAACCAATGGAAACCTCATTTTGGGTCCTTTACATAGTGGTCTTAGCTAAACCATAACCCTAGGGCTAGTAGGTTTAGAGGACCATCTACATGAGTATCCCANAGTTCCAAGTCTAGTTTTCTACGAATAGTCAACAAGAAAAGTCCTTAGGCTAGACCCTAGGCTATTAAAGAGGAGAGACTAAACCTCAACCAAAAATGAGGTCAACAAATGGACCCCCAATAGGGGTGGTGTGCTGGGCAAGCACACCGCGCGTATTGGCGTTGACCGACACGATCAACTAAAACCAAGATAGACTGCTAAGTCAATAGACCAGGAAGTATGTGTAGAGTTGTGTGTGTGATTTGTTTCTTCTGGAGAATTAACAGATTGTGTGCTTAATCAAGTCGAGAAGTAGGGACTCTCACTGGGGATTGGAGAGTGGACTTTGAGTTATGAGATTTTAAAGATTTCTAAAGGATGGGAGTCAAGATGTAAGTGTTGACCCCGAGGTAGGAATTGAACTTCATATATCAACTCAAAATAGGAGAGAGAGAGAGTCGGAGTGTAAGGACCGACCTCGAATGTAATGAATCAGAAATGTAGGACATTCGGAAATGAGAATTAAATATAGGTCAATTCTCAAAAGGAAGTGTCGGAATGTAAGGTCCGACCTCCAATGTAAAGAATCAGAAGCTTAGGGCTGATTCAGAATGAGGAATGAAATGTAGGTCAATTCTCTAAAGAAAGTTTTGGAATGCAAGGTCCGACCTCAAATGTAAAGAATAAAAAACTTAGGGCTGATTCAGAATGAGAATTGAAATGTAGGTTAATTCTCCAAAGAATTTATCGGAATGTAGGGTCCGACCTCAAAATGTGNACCATCTTTAATGCATAAGTTCAATGTGGGTTCAAGTGATCAAAGTTTGGGTTTGGGCTAGGTTAGCCATGTCAAATGACCTAATTGATTGGTCAAAATTGTGTAGCTCATTGTTATGAAGATTTTTGGTGAAGGGTTTCAATGATTTTGAGTTCAATTGGTAGGTCAATTTGAGGGATTTTTGAGATTTGGCCAATTTGGGCATGTTGGGCTAGACATGGGTCTAGGTTGGGCTAGCCTTGGTTTAAGTCCAAATTGAATGGTTCAAATGATCAAGGGAGATGTTGTGAAGATTTTTCATGAAGGTATGGAGTGGAAATTTTGGGATTAAGGCCCTCAATTTGGTAAAATTTTGAGACATGGTCAATTTGGGTCAAATTTGGGGCTTTTGGACTTAAGTTGAATTCAAATGAAATTGAGGTCCTACCAAGGCCAATTGAAGGTCAAATTTGATGTGTAGGAATGTTATGAAGATTTTTCAACACAAATTGTGGCCAATTGAGTGGGCTATGGGTTCAACTTGGTGAGATAATATCATGTGCCCAAAATTGGGTTTTTGATCTAAATCAAAATTGGGTTCAAATCATGGATCAATTGAGCTTGGATTTGGTCTTCATTAGTCATATGAAGAGTGAAATTGAGTTTAGAATTGAAATTGGGGTAAATTGAGACCAATTGGATAGACATTTGAGGTGATTTAGAGAAAACATGGGCCTTTAAAGGGAAATTCAGGGATTTTGATAAAGGATGGTTAAATTGGCCAAATTGGGTCATGTGATAGTTGAGGAAAATGAAATTAGAATATTTGGGAGGTTTTGGGAATTTTTGGGATTTTATAAAATTTTTGGAATTTTAGGCCAAAGAGGGGCATTTTAGTAATTTGGCCAATTTTGGGATTTTGGGTAATTTGGGTGTTTTCAAGGTGTTTGAAATGATTTTTTGAATAATTTTGGGTATTCTGGCTAGATTTGGAGATTTTGGTCAAATTTGGGGTCCCAAGGGTATCTGGGTAATTTAGAAGAATTTAGGGGCAATGGGGTAGGTTAGGTATCTTGATAGAGTTGGATTGCCACCCACCATAAAAAAACCATGGATCAGTGGAAACCTCATTTTGGGTCCTCTATGTAGTGGTCTTAGCTAAACCCTAGCCTAGGGCTAATAGGTTTAGGGGCCACCTAAAGGAGTCTCCCAAAAGTATCAAGGGACCAAAGCGTAGAAGTTCTGGGTTTAGGGTAATGAGTGATTGTGAGTGCAAGTGATTGCAAGTGAGTGCCGTAGCCCTAGACCAACACCCATGGTCAACCCTAAGGTCCAACAGTCGTAAGGGTGACTCATCTTGAGTTTCCCCCATAGTGACCCCACCTACTAAGTGCTAGAGGTTAGAACCAATATGTGGAACTTCAAGTTGAGTAGAGAAGAGTTTGAAATTTCTAATGGTGAGGTTTCCTTTTCTAGTTTTCTAAGAATAGTCAATAGGAAAGTCCTATGGCTAGACCTTAGACTACTAAAGAGATAGTTTTCTAAGAATAGTCAATAGGAAAGTCCTATGGCTAGACCTTAGGCTACTAAAGAGGAAATTGAACCTCAACCAAAAGTGAGGTCAACAGGTACACAATTTCTAATAATCAAATCTTTACACTTTTTATATAAATGTCGATCATCTAGAAAATAGAATTTTGAATCATGAATAAATTTCTTTAATTTTTAATTCTTTATATCTGGTGGTAGAATATCACTCACAATATAATTTACTATATCGACATACCACTATATATTTTTTTATATCAATATTATATAATTGTTCATGAGGGAAAGTTTCCAAAATTTCATGTATAAAATCATTTAATATTTCTTGTTCTAGTATAGAAAAATGATCAGCTATTTGATTTTCATTTCCCTTTCTATCTACTATCACAAAATTGAACTCTTGCAGCAGAAGTACCCATCTAATTAATCTTGGTTTAACATCCTTCTTTTGCATCAAATATTTGATAACAGAATGATCTGTATGCACTATACATTTAGCTCCAATTAAGTAAGGTCTAAACTTATTAAAGGCATAAAAATCACTAATAAATCTCTTTCAGTAGTGGTGTAATTAATTTGAGCATCATTTAGAGGTTTACTAGCATAATATATTAATTTTGACACTTTATTATACCTTTGTTTTAAAACAACTCTAATAGCATGATCACTCGGATCACACATTATTTCTAATGGTTTATCCCAATCAGGTGGAATTACTATAGGAGCAGTGTTTAATTTTTCTTTCAATAGTTCAAATGCTTTCATGCATTCCTCATTAAAATTAAATTTTGTATCTTTTTCTAAAAGTTGGCATAATGGCTTACTAATTTTTAAAAAATCTTTTATATAACGCTTGTGGAAACCAACATGTCCTACAAAACTTCTTACCCCTCTAACCGTAGTAGGAGGTTGTAATTTCACAATAACTTAAATTTTTGCTGGATCTACTTTCATGCCATATTCAAAAATTTTATGCTCAAGTACAATTCCTTCCGCAACCATAAATTGACATTTTTTTCTAATTTAGTACTAAGTTGATTTTTTCACATAGTTCTAGAAATTTTTCTAAATTATTTAAACATAATTCAAATAAAGTTCCAAATATAGAAAAATCATCCATAAATACTTCCATTCCATGTTCAATTAAATTGCTAAAAATTGACATCATACATTGTTGAAATGTCGTAGGAGGGTTACATAGTCCAAAAGACATTATACAAAAAGCAAATGTTCCATAAGGGCATGTAAATGTTTTTTTCACTTGATCCTCAGGAGCAATCAAAATTTGATGATACCGGGCATATCCATCTAGAAAGCAGTAATATTTATTTCCAGCCAATCTATACAACATTTGGTCTAGAAATGGTAAAGGAAAATGATCTTTCCTGTTGGCAATATTTAATTTTCTATAGTCAATACAAATTCTCGAGCCAGTAACTTGTCTTATTAAAATTAATTCATTTTTCTCATTTGCTTCAACTGTCACTCCTTTCTTTGGAACACATTGAATCTGACTTACCCAAGTACAGTCTGAAATAGAATATATAATTCCAACATCAAACCATTTTAAGATTTCTTTTTTAACAACTTCTTTCATTATTGGGGTTAATCTCCTCTAAGGACCAGCTTTAAGTTTGTATTGTTCATCTAATAGAATTCTGTTCATATAAATTGAAAGACTAATCCCTTTAATAGCTGCTGAGGTCCATCCAAAGGCCTTTTTATATCTTTTCAACATTTCTACTATTTTTTGTTCCTGAGTTTCAGTTAAATCAGAAGATATAATAATAGGCAACGTAGATGAATTTCCTGAAAACACATATTTTAAATGGGCAGGTAGTACTTTCAGTTCTAGTTTAGGCGGTTTAATAATTGAAGGAATAAGATTTTTATTATCATTTTCTAAAAGGTCTAATATTTCAAATTTGTCCTGAACATAATCTAAATTCTCTTTCTTATTCCATTCTCATTCTCAAAATACTCTTCTTCCCGTAATTTTTCTTCAAACATTCCCTTAAATCTCTAATTACTTAGACAATTAGTAACTTCCATTCTAAAACATTCATTATCTTTATCTATCGCAGGATATTTCACAGCTCTTGCTATATTAAATGTTCTTGATCATTAACTCTCATTATTAATTCTCCTTTTTGCACATCTATCACAACTCTCCTTGTTGCAAGAAATGATCTCCCTAAAATAATAGGAATCTCTTTATCTTCCTCCATATCTAATATAATACAGTCTTCAGGAAAAATAAATTCATCCACTTTCACTAATACATCTTCTATAACTACTTTAGAATAAGTAATTCATCGATCAACTAACTGAAGAGTTACAGTAGTAGGAGAAATCTCTCCTAAATCTAAACATTTAAAAATCAATAGAGGCCTAAGATTAATACTAGCTCCTATATTACATAAGGATTTTCCAAAATAAATTTCACCAATAGCACAAGGTATAGTAAAACTATCAGGATTTTTTAACTTTTCAGGAAGCTTTCTCTAAATAATGGCACTACACTATTCACTAAGTGTAACAGTTTCATGATCTTTAAACTACCTTTTCTTGTTTAGTATATCCTTCATAAATTTTATATAACTTGACATTTGATTCAAAGCTTCAATGAAAGGAATATTTATTGTTAACTTTTTAAGGATTTCTAAAAATTTTGTAATTTGTTTATCTTTATTCTTCTTCTTCAATCGTTGAGGAAACGGAGGTGGTAGTTTTTCTAAAGAAATTTGTATTTGTTTATTTTCATCATTGTGGCTTTCAATTCTACCTTCTCCTCTTCAACTTCAGTTTCTCTTTGGATTCTTGTTTCCACTTATTTTCCACTTTGTAATTGAATAGCTTTAATTTGCTCCTTATTCTGATCTTTTGGATCAACTTCAATAGTACTAGGAAGAATTTCTGAAGGTCTATTACTAAGTGCAGTAGCAATATGTTTTAATTGATTTTCAATATTTCTAATTGCAGCCCCTTAATTTTGTATTTGATTTCCCATGTTCAACATTACTTCTTCCATAGTCAACTTCTTCTCCTTAACTTGTGTGTTATTGTTAAATCCAGGAGGATAATAAGATTTATAGTTAGGATTCCCTTGGTTATTTGAATTTCCTTAGGGGTTCACTAAATTGTTATAATTATTCCAACTAAAATTAGAGCAATTTTTCCATCCAGGATTATAATAATTAGAATAGGGATTATTGCTTCTATTTTTTTATAGAATTTAGAGTTTCATAAGATGATTGCGTATCAATTATCTATCTTAGTGAATTTTCCTCTATCAATGGTGGTATTTAAGAATAGCTCACTCCAATTTGATCAACATTTTTTGATATAACAACGATTTGTAATGCTAAAATAGACATCACATCAGAATCATGAATACCAGCTACTCTTTTTGGATTTACTCGTTCAGAGGGCCATTGAAAATGATTTGTAGCCATTTTCTCTATTAAAGAATATGCTTCATCAAAAGATTTTGACATTAATAATCCACTTGCAACAACATCTATGATAGATCTAAGTGATCCTATTAATCCATTGTAAAAAGTTTGAATTATTAACCAATCTCATAAAGCATGGTGTAGACATTTCCTAATGAGATTTTTAATTCTTTTTCAAGCTTCATATATCGATTCCCCTTCGAACTGAAAAAAAGATGTAATATCATTTCTAAGCTTAGCAGCTTTCGAGGGTGGAAAATATTTAGCTAAAAATTTTTGTGATAGTTCTCCCCAAGTTCTGATAGTCAAGGTGCTAATAAATTTTACGAAGCTTTAGCTTTATCCCTTAATGAAAAAGGAAAGAGTCTAAGCCTAACAACATCATTAGACACCACATCATATTTAAAGGTAGCACATATCTCAAGAAAATTAGCAAGATGTAAGTTAGGGTCTTCAGTAGGAGTTCCTCCAAACTGATTATTTTGTACCATTTGAATAATAACAGGTTTAAGTTCAAATAAATTAGCAGCAACATCAGGATTTTGAATAGTCAAGTGAAGTTCATCTGCTGTAGGATTAACATAATCCTTCAAAAGGTCTTTGTCGATTTTCATTTATTTGATTATCTAAGTCATTTGCCATTTTGTTCAAATTTCTAATTTTTTTTTCAAACTTTTTTAATAGTGTATTCTAATTCTGAATAGTAAGGTACTAAACCTTAAGATCCAATACTACACATAAACAAACATAATAAGCAAAGTAAAATTCCTATAACAATACACTTAAATTTTTTAAAAAAGCATTTAATAATAAATTTTTTTTATGATTTATGATTTTTGATTATTTATTATTTAAATTATTTTATCACTAAATTTCCTAATTTACCAAATATTTTTAATTTACCATTACCGTCCCCGGTAACGGCGCCAAAAACTTGATCCCGAAATTATAGAAGTGTAAAATTAATAAACTTGACTCCGCTTTGCAACGACTCCAAAAATTTGATTCATTATTTATGAATAAGAGATTAAAGCAATTTATGTTGAGATTCTACGCAAGTACGTATCTTTATCAAGTAATATAAAACTTTCTGTTTAAGCCCCAAATATCAATCCCACGAGGAAGGTTTAAATTTGAAATGGTAATCTAAATTAGGAAATTCACAGTAATAAAGAAAATCTACTATACTAATTTCAAATATTTAAGGTGTTATCAGAATTAAATTATCAACTACTAGCAAGACTGTAAAGTAAAGTTAAACTATCACTATCAAACTATATTTCTGTGATGAAGTTATCTAATATGAGAATCCATCTTTCCCACAACAATGTATTTTTGGTTAAATGAGAGAGATAAATTGTTTGAATTTGATTTGTGCAAAATAGGAGCAATTTAAATTCTCTACCCTTAGTCAAGTGTTATAGAGAATTTTCGGCTAATCTCAGGTTTAGTCTATAAATCTGTGGTTAGGCTGGGAGAATACTGACCCTCACTCGAGAGCTCCCACTTCCCTTCCCATGAAGGCTAACTCTCACTTTAGTTCTTAAACACTAAGACCAAACTGGGGANGACTTCCACGGCCATGGGAGGTGTGTTAAAAATTTCTTAGAGAGAGTCTCCCAAACTTCTCACAAAGATTCTCTAAGAACCCCTCAGTGCAATCCAACCCTCCTCCCCCACTTAATTCCAATGTGGAAGCTTAATTTTGAGCTCAAACCTCTGCCCAAAACCAGAATAGAACTCATTACACCTCCACACTCCACCATACTCAAATTAACTTTCCCCACACCTTCACAACCAAGAAAGAAGCCAAAGCCTCATCGAATCCCCCTCTCACAGAGCCTCTAACATAGCTCTAGACCAACACATGAAATTGGGCTTGATCAAATTCATACCTAGGCCTTACGCCAAGGTAAGAGGCTTAATCCCTAGCCTCCTTGGACCCCAACGAACGTACCAAGACCCCTCTGATTGAAGCTTCACTTCTCAAAGCAAAGGTATAAAACTTCTCCCCCTCCCGAGCCTATTTTGATTCTTCATTTGATTAAGCTTAATTTAATTACATGATTACCATATGGATGTGTTTGTCTCACTTAGACGAGTCGATGGGATCAAACCCAAAGTGATTTGGTTGAGTCTAAGCTAAGATCTTAGGGTTTTAGTGTGGACGGCCACGGGATCACTCTATCAGAGATGATGACCACATGTCGTCCGATTGCACGTGTATCGAATGGACGGCTAAGATGAAGCTGGACAGTGCTTCTTTACACAAACAGCGGGACGTGTGGCTGCTGACGTGGACGGTGGCGTCAGATAGGAGTGCGCCGCATGGATAAGTAGAAAAATAGGGCTTTTTCTATTTATTTAAACTCCCTTAACTTCAAAAATCTATAACTTTGAGTAGAAAAATCACAAAAATAAAATAAAAATACCCTCTTAATGTGGAAATTGTTTGAAGTCTATTTAATCAATATTTTATTTTTACTTAATTAAATATTGATTTGAATCTTTTAATTCTCCATGCATGTAGACTTATCACCACAACTTGAATTTTTGGCATGTTGTAGCCTCAGTTAAGGGGAACATTCTCTGATTTTTCTAAGGACAGAGGAGGTCCCTAGACAGAGGATCACATTTTTCAAGTTTATGTGCATTATTTGCTTAAAATAATTATGAAATTAGCATATTTATTAGAAAATTACAAGAAAATTTTGGAAGGTTTATGATGATCAGGGAACCTTTTGGAAATAATTTAATGGGTCAAGTCATTTAAAATGCACCTAATTTTCACAAATACTAAATCACTAAGATAATTAATTTTGAAAGATATAAACATTTAAATGACTTGACTTTTGATCTCCATTTTTATTTATGATTCATAGAACTCACCATAAAAATTTCAAAATATTTTGAGTTCATTTGTTAACTTAAATTGATTTTTCAAGTTAAATAACATTTTTGGCACAAAAATGATTTTTTAAAAATCAAAATATAGCTTGAAATATTATAAAACTTGTTTATTGAGTTCTGTGTGATTAGAGGTATTTTCTAAAAATAAAATGATATTTAAAATAAAAACTTAATTTTTGGCCTATTTTAAATATTTAAAATAATTAAAAATTCATCATGTTTGTTTTATTTAAATAATTAAAAATTCATAAAAATCACAAAAATAATAAAACTCATGAAGATGTTCTAAATTGCTCCCTAATCACTTAGGAACAATTAGAATATTTTTCCTGATTTTCTAAATAAAGATGTTGAATTTTTAATCACTTAGGAACAATTAGAATATTTTTTCTGGTTTTCTAAATAAAGATATTGAATTTTAAAGCTTAAAAAGTACATAAGAATAATTAGAATATTTTTCTCGATTTTCTAAATAAAGAAACTGAATTTCAAAGCTTAAAAATAATTTTTTTAAAAGGCTAAAAATGAGTTTTCATTAAAATAATTCCAATAAATCAAATAAAATTCAGAAAAATATAAAATCTTCTTCTCTAAGTTCTCTGACCTCAAGGAAACTTTTCAAAAATATAAAACTTAATTTTCCCTATTTGAAATATTTTATATTTAATAAATACTCCAGAATTAAAAATAATTCTTAAAATTCAAATAAAATTCAAAAAATCATGAAATTTGGTCCAAAGGCTTTTTTGGTTTACAACTACCTCCAATAAAAATTTAAATGGATTAGGAGTCACCTTTTCAAGTTAGGAATTTTCTTTGGAAAATCCTATTTTTACATGAAAATAATTATATAGATAAATTAAATTTTGAAAAATCACATTTTCTCCTCTAATGTCTTAATTGACCCATAAATGAGGTAGGATAAAAAATTCAAAGTCATTTGAATTGAATTTGACAAATTATGAAGTGTTAGAGCCTTAGGGGCAAATGTGTAATTTTGGGAATTTAGCCTTAATTAACATTTAGGCTTAATTCAAGAAGGAAAATGGGTAATCTCTGATCTTAATCAATTTATTTGATGTTTGAAACATAAGGAGTTAAATGATATAAACCAACCTCACTTTCCCAATTGAAAAGACAGGTTAATAAATTTCTAAATTATTAAAATTTTGAAGTTTATTAAAATAAAATGAACCCAGAACTTAGGGGTATGACTTTTGAAGTCAATAATTAATCTAATAAATTTCTAAATTATTAAAATTTGGAAGTTAATTAAAATAAAATGAACCCAAGACTTAGGGGTATGACTTTTGAAGTCAATAATTAATCAATTTAATACTCCTATTTTGATTTTCAACTTAGGGGTATGACTTTTGAAGTTAATAATTAATCAATTTAATACCCCTATTTTGATTTTCAAAAAATCCAAGTCATGAATCATGATCACTTAAAGCTTAACCATTTTCAAAACTAATTAAGACACTCACCTAGATAGGGGTATGACTTCTGAAGTCAATAATTAATCAATTTAATACCCCTATTTTGATTTTCAAATAAAGGTATAACTTTTGAAGTCAATAATTAATCAATTTAATACCCCTATCTTGATTTTCAAATAAATATGACTTTTGAAGTCAATAATTAATAAATTTAATACCCCTATCTTGATTTTCAAATAAAATTGAAATCATGAATCATGACCACCTAAAGCTTAACATTTTCAAAACTAATTAAGACACTCACCTACTGACTTAGGCTAAATCAAGTTTCATTTAAATGAGGATTAGAAAAGTAAATATCATTAAAAATTAAAACAACTTTCAAACATTACAAGTCAATATAAGTTAAAATTTGGCTAAATGTTCCAACAACACTAACTTGCTTCTTTAAGGGTCTTCACCCACATAATTCTTAAATTGAATCTCTATTCTTAGTGATAATTAAGACATCAATGTTTACTGAGCATTAAGGTGTTCATAGGATGAATTATTAAGAAACATAATAATGTTTAAAAGAACTCGGGATTTTCCACCAGGCAGCGAGAGAGTAGCACGGACCTGCTTCTTTCTCTAGATCTGTTGGATACCTCGGAGATCTACTAAACTTAATATATTTTGCTTGACAAAATCATCCTTAATTAAAAATGTTGGATACCTCGGAGATCTACTAAACTTAATATGTTTTGCTTGACAAAATTATCCTTAATTAAACTCTTAAGGACCATCAAGATATGATATAGGGGTAGGAAAACTACCAAAACCTTACTTTTTGCCTCTATATAAATTACCCTGACATGCATTTTTAAGTTTCAGGTGGTGGACCGAGAAGACTCGCCTGGTACGCTTTTACAGTTATTAGCATTGTCTTTCTTGTACTTTTATGCTATACTTTTGTGCTTATACAAATTTGCATGGAAAACTAAAACTATTAGGATAGCCACAAAACCAAAACCAAAATCAAAACAAAAACTAAAATTAACCAAGATAAAATTCACCCCCACAACATTCAAAATATAAAACAACTCAAAATTTAATCACAATCATCACACAAAACTATAATTACAACTAAATTAAGATGTCTCTATCAGATAATTGGGAATTCCTCGGAGGAGGTAACCTACAATTGCTAACGAGACTTCCCACGGTCTAAATGAAATTATGAAACTCATTAAGTTGAGTTTAGTAAGTTCATTTAGACTAAGTGAATCTAATAGAAAATAATGGTGCCGGAATGCGGAAACTGTGGGATCCTAAGCGATGTCAAACTAATCAACTTTAACATGCCCTCATAAAATTTAAAGAACTTCAACCATAGGGCCGCCTGATTTGACATTATAACTTGACACACTAGAAAACTAAAACTCATCGTGGCGAGGAGCTTGGAGCTAGCATGGTGGGCAGCATGACCATCTTCAACAGCAAGACTTGTCTTCCCCAGCTAAACAAATCTTCCTTCCTTATATATAAACAACAAAGCCATAGGAATTTGAGGTTGCTTACTTATGCAACGTAAAGCCTCATTTTATCTTTAGGCTTTTGCATAGCCCTATTATACAATATAAGCCTTAACTCGTCTTAGGATTCTGAGGTTGTCGTTTGTCAACAATATGTTTATGATAGAAAGCGTGTCGATCTGTCATTATATAAATTTTATACCAACAAAGGATATGATGTATGACGTATACTGATTTCTAATGGATGAAAATGATAATTGGGAAATCAGAAATGAGGGGTACGTTAGTTTCTCTGCTTCACTACTAAATTCTATATCTAAACAATGGCATTTCTTCATCTCTACAAAATTACTCCCTACAATGAAAATTAGTAAAGTTACCAAAGAAAGTGTAATTTTAAACTATTGCATTCAAATGGGAAAGCCCATTGATGTGGGATTAATTATTTTTAAATCTATTTTGGGCATTATAATGAATGGGTCTATATATGGACTGGGACATTCATCTACGATCTTCTTACTTCACAGTCAATCTCAAGTACAATATGAAAGTTGCGAGAAAGTATTATTACTCTGGGAGCCCATGGATCCTATTGATGGAAACTATATAGAGAATGGAAATGAAGGGTTGGATATTATCTTGGATCAGTCATCACATGCTTCAACACCCTTAATGCCCTATATAGTTAGAAGTTCCATAGTTTTGGAGAAGAAAATGAAGTAATTAGAAAGAGAACTTCAGAGTATCATGAATGCAATAGGAAATCTTAATTATCTTTTTGATCATTTAGATTGGAGAATGAAGGAACACTTTGATCATACGAGAATAATTGAAGCAAGTTTAGTGCAGATGTTCAAGAAGAATGAATGGATCGATGAAAATTTGATTGATCAATTCCCTTACTAACCCTCCTACAATTTGTACGTCATTTACCAGTCTATGGGAGATATTAGAGGAGGAGACAATGCTGAAGATGAAGAGGAGTAATTGAAGAAGTTGGACATTCTGATATTTAAAATTAATTATGTTTTTAATGTAATTGTGTTGGATTTGCTTTAAAACTTTGTGTGATTGTGTTGAATTTGCTTTGCTTTAAACACATAAAACTTTAGTTGTATGTATAGTTTAGTTTTCAGCGTTGTAGTGTTGTGGCTTGATTTCAATGTTGAATTATAGTGTGATTTGCTTTACGTGTGTGTGAGTGTGATTAAAGATCTATGTTTGTAAAAGTTTGGAATTTCATATATAAATGTTAGTTTTTGTGTTGTTTGTAAAAACATTTATTTGTGGAGTATTTAAGGATGAATATTATTGTTTAAAAAGACTAAATAGGCGTTGGAGTGAATTGGAAACTACTGGAATTGCAAAAAGGCAAAATATTGAAATTTTTTGCTCTGGCGCTGACGGCGCCTAGACCAAAAGTTCCCAAATCCCTTAAAATTTGTGATTTGCACAGTAAAAATGCCATTTTTACCCCTTCAGACATCTTCAACCTTTGGTTTACACCCCTAGGGCTTGTTAGCGCTTGGATTTGAGGAGATCAGAGAACAAAAGAAGTTTGGATTTCATCTTGTCTTGGTAAGAGCTACACTTTGAACTAAAATTTTTTTTATTTTCACCAAGGATTTCTCCTACATTTCCAAGATCCAAAATTTTGAAATTTTGGGGAAGATTTTGAGAAAATCATTTGGTGAAGAACTATTACTTGGTAGATTTAATTTTAAAATGTTCCACATTGTGATTTTTGGAATTTTTGGAATTTATTTGGTGAAGAACTATTACCTACGTTATACCATTGAGAAGTTACTAGGGATAGAGCCATCCTGAACTTCTG
This sequence comes from Phalaenopsis hybrid cultivar, assembly GCA_002079205.1. Lineage (NCBI taxonomy): Eukaryota > Viridiplantae > Streptophyta > Magnoliopsida > Asparagales > Orchidaceae > Phalaenopsis > Phalaenopsis hybrid cultivar. The sequence goes on from JXCR01147128.1 coordinate 82,268, forward strand.
TATCCAAAAGATGAGCAGGATAGATGTTGGCTCTATTATTTATAGAAATACTCCTTCTATTACTATGGGTGAGACGACTAGTGGATTAACACACCCTGCCCTGATTTTCACATTATGCGAATAGTCAGGAGTTTATTTTATAATTGATGAGGAAAAGATTGAACCTCTTAAACCCATTGGGTCAGCAAACATAAAAACCTATGAATCTCATGTTGGATGGAGATCAGAAAGTAGGAGTAGAGATATTCCTTCTACTTCTAGTACTCCTACTCTCTAGGGACTTATGGAACAAATGATGATCCAAAAAGAAGATATTTAAGAATGGAGAGCAAGACTGAAAATTTGGAGGCCAAAAATGCACATAATGATAATTTAACAAGACAGCAGTTTGAATTTGATGTGCTTATGATGATGTTATGGTTAGATACAAGAGGGGTGACCACTCAGTACAGTTTCCTTGTCACCCTATATTTACCCCTCATCAACAACAGAACTTTGACATAGAAGAAGAAGATGATGATGATGAGTGGTGATGTCTACTTAGAAATATTCTTGATCTTTTATTTAGTTTATTATTTGCTACATGTCGTTGTAGTTATTATTTAATTCTTAAGTATGAAACTTAGATTTATATTGAATGTTGTGTTATGAACTTTAATCTATAGAAATGTTGTAAAGTTGAAATTTATTTTAATTCTGTTATTTTTATTTATACTTTGTTGTATTTTTTTTTTGTTAACTCTTTCTCAGCAAATATTTATATATATATATTATATTCTATTTAATGTCTTAAGTCTTGTAGCTTTTCATATTAGCACCTGCAATTTTCCAGAGTTAAGTTTCAAAAATCAAAACCTTCAACATGTATGTCTTTTCCTTATGTGTTAACTATTTTCCTTCACCCTGTATTTTCAGTTTTTCATGNTCCTTCATAGAATTAAATGTGATTCTCACTTTGTTGTAGAACTCATACTTCATTATATGGATCATATTTTTGACAATAGATGTTAACATTTCAATTGGTCAGATCAAAAAGTAATTTAAGAATGGAGTGGAAAAATCATCAGAATTTATTTTATGTTTTAAAATTGGCACAAATAAATTATCGCATCATTTCACCATATCTCATAGTAGGGAGAAAGACTAAAAAAAACTACTTAGACCTCATGAGGAAGATACGACAAAATACGAATTTCATAAATAAAATATAGTTTATACATCAATAATAAACAACCACCACTTATCTGTAACTCTTCCTTTAGGCAAATCTTATGTAGCCTCTGTTGGACTCTTTCACTCTTTACAACACTCTTGACTTTCTCTTTAAATATGTAAGGAAGAAGAAATCTCTCACTTCTCTTCCTCTCTAACAACTCTTAGGAGAAATCACTCTTAGACTCACCATACTAGATAATAGAACACTCAAGTAAACTTGATTACACACTAGCCCCCTATAACCACCACTTTTTTAATCAATTTTTGCTCTAAATAAAGCATAATATTGGTTTTCCAAGATGTGCCTCCAATAAATCTTCAAAAAGCATTCAAATTCATCAAATCTTCTAGAATTTTGCCCGGCACTGACTTTGGCATCGTCGGCGCCCAAGATGGTGCCGTCGACACCCGTGGTCCAAATTAAATTCTTTGCTCTTTGTTAAATAGCGCTGTCGGTACCCAGTCTGGTGCTGTCAGCACTGATAAGGTTATGGACTCCTGCTTCATGCTAGCACCGTCGGCGTCCTTGTTGACACCGTCAGCGTCCTTGCTAGTGCCGTTGGCCTTCAATATTTTTTCCTAAATGTCATTTTGACTCCAAATTCCATCATTTTTGCGCCTTTTTTTGCTTCAGGTTCCAAAAATCATCAACATGCAATAAAACATGAGAAATAACTTCCTTTAAAGATCAATATCACCAAAAATGAATATAAAATATAGGTATAAAAATGTATATATTTTTAGTGCATCACATACATTTGGTTAGCTGAAAAGTTATCGATCATCTTTCTCAACAGAGTCTTAAATAGTGGGCCTCTTGTCTAAGGGTGAACTTAGACCATCATTATAGGGTATATCATTGTAACCTTACAAATAACTCTCCTTGTACAAGGGGACCTTTATTAGAGGATTAGAAAAATATTATTCAAGGTGCCCTTTTGACATCCTTATGAAGAGTTCTTGGGTTAGATAAGGGGATTGGTTATGAATAACTGTCCTTTGTACCACGTGCTACCTATCATTTCATCCAGTTGTGCTTCTGTTTGGTTGGTTCATAGTCTTTACTAATGAAAATTTTGGTTGGCCTTTCCGTGTTTTGATTATCTCAATGCAGTTCTTTGATGTTCATAAGAAAGATCTATTGAATTTCTTCAACATTTATGCAGTCATAGTTTTTATGAATATATTTAATTCCTCGTGTTCTCTTACTTCTTGAAAGCAATAACTATGATAATAATAAGAGAATTAAATGAAAAAAGTGACTTATTTATTATAAAATAAATACTCTAATAATTGAACATTCTAGAATTTTAAACCTGCTATTATCCAAATAGCACATTTTCATCACTCTTCCTAAATTCTTACCCTTCAATTGGTTTTAAATAGAAAAGTCATGGAGAGCCATGATGAAGATCTTCAGGCTTTTTAATAAAAAACTAAAACGTTCCAATGGGACGAAAAAGAAACTAAAGAGTATCTAAGCGGTGATAAAGAAGAAACCCCGGGATGAGGGCTGATCAATGGTGACAAAGATTCTAGAAGAAGAAGGTCAGCTAATATACCCAAAGTGGCTCAGACTAGGGAGTTGGGCGTAAAGAGAGAAGTTGGTTAAGAAAGTGGTTCAAAAAAAACTAATCGGCAGAGGAAGTGTCTTAATTGTTTGACTCGATGTCACTCCATCGTGAGATGGGGAGCAGGCCATATTTGCTTAACACTAGTGGAAAGGTCCTTACTACAGATCCGATGTGTTAGTGAATGGCTCAACAATTAGCCCAAGTGTTCGCTGAGACCTAGATCTTGACTCATGAAGGTGGAGCTCTCTTTTCTTCAGTTAATGAGGCTAGTCAGGGAGTTGTTCAACCGCTTGCTGGTGAGATCCTCAGCTTGTCTGAGATGGAGTGAATAATTGGTATGAAGAAATCTTTTTTTGTTAGACTTGTTTGATTTATTCCTTGAATTTTTTATATATTCAATTATTTTTGTAAAGAAGATAATGCGTATCATTAAATACTTGGTAATCAAGCTGGCCAGCCTTCCACTATGAACGTGGCTAAGAAGCTTTCAATTTTAGCCCATGCCAGTCTATCTATCTTTAAGGACATCTAAGGGAGACCAACAGTCGGTTGGGATCTCAAGTGTCGCTGGTTCATTGAATATATGATACGGTGGAGTCTTTTTCTTGGTAAGCTAGCTTGAAGATGGAGGTTAGCATATAAGATTAGAAGGAAGAGCTGACAATCCTTTAAGCAGATATGAAAACTCTCGAGTGGAGGTTGGGAACCTTCAAATTGAGTTGGTGGAGGTCCGAGCAACTAGTTCAATCTCCTTGGTCTGAAAGGAGGAAGAGAGTTTCTAGAAGTTTAAGTTTGGAGGGGAATGCGTTGTATCAGAGTCTTGTGAGTCGAGGTTTTGTGTTACCTGAGGTGGTTGAAGACCAAAATGTAAAATATTTCCTTTCATAAATAAAGAATAAATTTTTGTGAGTTTTTAAAATTTCATATCATTTCATTTTCTTGATTTTTTTTTCCGACTTGATGTGACTTTTTGATGATCGAGGTACATATTTTAGGTATTTTCCCAGAAACCCAAATATATAGGGTTAAAAGAGAAATATGGTTTAAGCTTTTCATATTTCTCTTTTCCTTCCTTTTAGTCATTTTTTGCCTCCTCTTTGTTTAGGTTTTCTAATAGTGTTCTCATGGCCTCAAAATATTCTCCACAATGGTTTTGCTAGGTGTTCCAATGACTTAAAGGTCTTCACTCACATCATTCGATGCAAATCTTCTGGAAGATACTTGTGTGTATGACTCAAGCATATTACTCAAGGTGGTGGAGGCCGAGGTGAGGGTGACTACTTACTTTAGAAACGATATGATCTCATGTCAAGATCAGTTTCTGTAGGGACTCTTACTGTCATTCTACTTTGAGAACTGGTCAACACTCAACTATTATGGTGTCATGCCTGCACAAATAAAAAAAGCTTGGTCACGATAGTGATAAATTTAGTCATTTACTTACAATGGATGGAGATCTTGTGGTCTTGAGAGATATTCTCCTAAATGTTTATTTTTTTTTGGAGTGGAGTCGGATGGCTACGTGGTTTTTGGCACAAATATTTTGATCGAAGATTAGGCATTTTGATTCCTCTAGGGTGTCTGCGAGGACTAAAGACTCACCACCAGGCTAAGTAAATGACCATACAAGAAGATAAGAGGTGTACCACAACAGATCCTGGGGCATGTTTCAAATTTCATTAGTAAACATGTATTAGTCATCCAATACACTAACCCATGATAGTGAATCAATTGTTGAACCTCACACAGTTTGGTACAATGACTCCTACAATATGAGTCACTTTTGATGAGGTAGAGAACAGGAGATTGATCAAGAAGGTGGCCCAACTGTCAAGTAAAGTTCCAAAAAGAAAGAAAGGTTGCACTTCCACATCAAAGAGGGAAGAAGCTAAGGAAGAAGAGGAGGAAAATAGGGCAGACAAGACATTCCCATATTTGAAATTAATTCATTCTATCTTTGAACCGTAGTTGTCTGTTAGCCTCATTTTTGGTCAACCACCTCACATTCAACACAACACCCACTCATGGAACCCCTCCCTGAACCAACGAGGTCATGTTTGTTTCACAAGTTGCCTTGTTTGGATTGGGCATCACCACACTTTCTAGGTGTTGTGACAACCTGTTTAGTTTTAGCCACACTAAGAAGTTTCTTGGTGTGGTCATGCCTAGTTCACCTGTAGCCACACCGAGAAGTTCTTAGGCATGATTGTGTGCGATGCTGGAGTGAATGCCCTTGAGCCAAGCCAATAATTCCTGGCCTTCATCGTTGGATCTGCTGATTACTCGTCGCGTCGATTCACTTACGGTGATCCATGTTCCCTCCAAGAACTGGAATAATCTAGAACATCGACTCACCACCATAATTGACAACCACCAAGGCCGCGACCACTGCCTCCCTAAGCTATAAATAAGTCCCTCCTTATAGTCTCTCGACACACTGACTAGGCATTTGAACTTCTTCTTCCTCCCAAGCAGAGTAGAGGAAGAAGAAGAGTCCCGAGTCTCCTCCTCTGGCTAACCACCATGACCTTCTCTCCAGTAAGCCTCCTCTTCTTCCTCTATTATTTTTTACTTAGTCTCTTTTTAGGTTATTTAAATTTTTAAATTTAGGTTAACCTAATTTAATAGCCATGGATTAGGCTTGGATTTGGGTCCAAACTAGTTCAATTCGAACCTGATCCGACTTTTTTGTTACGATAGATTGTGTAAAATTTAATTAAATATAATCAATTAATATTCGAATTCTATGCAAGTATACGTATCGTTATCAAGTAATAATGGACTTTCTATTTAAGCCCCAAATATCGATCCTACGGGGAAGGTTGAAATTGGAAATGACAAATTTGCTAGGAAATTCATAGAAAGTCAATTGAAATCATTGTCACTAATTTCAATTGTTGAGATGTAATTAAAATTAAATTTCTAAACTATTATCAAATCAAATATCAAAATTTAAAACAGTAAATACTAATCTATTACCTATGTTTATGTAACGGAGATTCTTATGTGAAAAAACATCCTTCCCACTACAATGAGGCTATAGTAAAATGAGATGAGATAAATGTTCATAATATATATTGTGTCAAATAGAAGCAATTTTAATTCTCTATCATGATACAGTGCATAGAAAATCATTGGCTAATCTCAGTGTTTAGTCCCTAAATCCGTCACTAGGCTAGGAGGATACGGACTCCCACTCCAGAGCTCCCACTTCTCTTCACCTGAAGGTCAGCTCTCGCTTCAGTTTTTAAACACTAAGACTGAACTGAAGATTTTAGCCTGTCACCCTAAAGGTTCTTCAATTCTACTCCCAACAAAGAATATTTTCCTATTTATTTGCACTTAATTCCATAAACAATGTTCTCCTTCATGGAATCAAATGCGATCTTTACTCTATTGTAGAACTCATACTCAATTTCCCGGATCATATGTTTCACAATACATTTTAACAATTCAATTGGTCAGATCGAAAAATAAATTAAGTTTGGAATTGAAAAATCATCACACTTTATTTTACAATTTAATATTGGCACATTCATTTTATCTCTTCATTTCACCATATCTCAGAGTAAGGATAAAGATAGAGGGAACTACTCAGACTTCATGAGGAAAAATTAACAAAACACAAATTTCATATATAAAAAAAAGTTCATACAAAACTGATAAACAAACAATACTTATCTGAAAACTCTTTCTCAAAGAAAATCCTTTGTAGCCTTTCCTTAGAAATGCAAGAAGAAGATATCTATCACTTTTCTCCTTCTCCAATGCTCTTACAAAAAGTTTCACCCTAAATCTCACCACAAAAACTCTAAACTATGAAAACAAAATCACCAATTGACTCCAATATAGAAGTGGAATGGAAGATGTGGCGTGAAAAATGAAAGTAGAGGAGTGAAAACATAGAGGAGCGCATTTTCTGATGAAATTCAGCCACAAATAGAGCCCAAGGTCGGTTCTCCAAGAGATGCCTCAAAAAACTCTTCAAAAAATTGTCCAAATACATCGAAACTTCTAGAAACGGGGTCTGCACTACCTTTGGCACCATCGGCGCTAAGTAAAAAATCTCTGCGTTAATTTGATCTGCGCCGTCGGCGCTGCTGGCGCTGAGCATTTCTTTAAAAACGTCATTTTGACTCCAAATTTTGTTCTTTTTGCTTTCTTTTCGCTTTAAGCCCTAAAAATCAACAACCTGTAAGAAAAAATCAAAATACCTTCCATTAAAGTGCAAAATCATCAAAAATAGGTATAAAATATGGGTCTAAAAATGCATATATTTTTGGTGAATTAGAACCCAGGCCTGACCATTATCTAACCCAACTTAATCCAAACCTAAACCATATTTTAACTTGACTCAACCAAAACATAACCCTAAACTGCCCCAAACCTAACACAACCTAACTCTAAACTGCCCTAACCTTAACACAACCTAACCCCACTCAGTTCTAATCCAGATCTAGCCTAAGTCTACCCATAATTAAATTAATAAGACTTAAACTTTCTTTAGAAAATCATTATGATACTTTATTGATGAGAAATGCTGGGTAACTTTGAACTGATTTAAAATTTCTTTGGAAAGTAAAAAAAATATTTTAAATATAAATAATAAAGAAATTTGTGATCTGCTTAGATTCATGAGTATGGGAGTTAAATAAATAACCAACTTATTTAAGATTACAACAACAACAACATTAAGCCTTTAACCCACAAAGTTGGGTCGATTAAATGAATTTTTTTCTCCATTACGTCCTATTGAGTGTTTTTATTTCATTGACATTTGCATAGTTATATAGATAAAAAAGTCCCCATATGAGAACAATATAATTATTTGAGTCCTTTCTTAAAATGTGAATTAGAGGAGTAATAAGTTAAGGGAGATCAATGTGATATGAATGTGCATCATTGAATTCCATGGTGAATCTCATTTTACCTCATTTTACCTGTCATCCTACCTCTATCCTTTTATCAGAGAGGTTCTTAGTATTTAGTAGATTGCAGGAATACATGTTTAATACCTTCAATCAAAGGATGCTACCTAAAAAGATGTTAAGGATCCAAAGAAAAATAAGTCCAAAACTTCTTAGGATTCAAATTATTATAGAATCTTTGAAACCTCAAATGAAAATTCAAATTGGTAATCCATGGTTTGAATTATGTTGAATCTACCCTAATCAAACTCTGGTGCTATCATAAATCCTACCGTCACTTCTAAATTCATAAACATAAAAAAAATCCAAAACATTCCACTTAGTAAAATTAACTTCCAGAACTCTAATGAGAGCCTAACATCACTGAATCTCTGAATCTTTAAGGAAAATTTTGGTTATTAAAGAACCAACTCAAATAAAGTAGAACTCAATTAAAATTTAAGATCTCAAATGTTAACTTTCTTAAAATCCAATCAAATCTTAAATCCTTGAAATGAAGATTGGGTTCAAAACTTGAAATAAAAACAAGACATCAAAACTTTCAAAATTTTCATTCTTTAAGAATTTTTTCCTTTGAGTGTTCGAGTTGTCATTGAGCAAGGTATAATTTTATACAGGCTATCCTATACCTAACACAACTAGAACACATTAAAAAATAATGCATTTAAGGCAGTTTTTTAGCTACGACGCGGTGAGCAAATGCAGAAGTTGGCATTTGGAAAAATTTACGATGGCTTTTCAGCTTATTTAAGTAAACCGCATGCCGTAGGTTTAACCACATGGTCTGTATTGATACCTCGATTTTTCTTGACCTCGCATTGTGTTTCATTTGTATGATATCTTTGTCATTTGACCCTCTACCCTACCTTCTCTTTCTCTCCTCCACATTGCACTTTGACCAAGTGCTTAGTTATGCCCTGACTCTTGATACACCTAAAATATATAGTATTTTTAGACGCATTTTATACCTATTTTTCAGATAGTGTGCTTTAATCGAAGGTATGTTGACCTCACTTTTGGTTGAGGTCTAGAAAACTTCTTTAGTAGCCTAGGTCTAGCCATAGGACTTTCCTATTGACTAGTCTTAGAAAACTAGAAAAGGTACCCTCACCATTAGAAATTCAAAACTCTTCTCTTTACTCAACTTGAAGTTCCACATATTGATCTTAACCTCTAGCATTTAGTAGGTAAGATCATTATAAGAGAATTCAAGA
>JXCR01147128.1:106733-119304 GCA_002079205.1 Phalaenopsis hybrid cultivar
GGCCTAAGTCACTACTAAGGCCTTAAGACCTATGTGAGTATCTTAATTAGCTTTGAAAAGGTTAAGCTTTAGGTGGTCATGATTCATGATCAGAATTTTATTTGAAAAATTAAAATAGGGGTATTAAATTGATTAATTATTGACTTCAAAAGTCATATCCCTAAGTCTTAGATTCATCTCATTTTAAAGTACTTCCAAATCTTAATAATTTAGAAATTTATTAACTTAATTAAGAAAGTGAGATTGATTTTTACCAATTAATCCATTGTGTTTCAAACATCAAATAAATTGATTAAGATCGGAGGTTACCCATTTCCTTTCCTAAATTAAGCCTAAATGTTAACTAAGGCTAATTTTCAAAATTGTCATTTGTCCCTAGGCCTCTATCACTTCATAATTTGTCAAATTCAATTCAAATGACTTCGGAATTTTTGTCCTACCTTATTCATGAGTCAATTAAGACATCAGAGGAGAAAATGTGATTTTTTAAGATTTAATTTAATTTACATAATTGTTTTCATTCAGAAATAGGATTTTTTAAAAGAAAATTCCGAACTTGGCCAAGGTAAATCCTAATCCCTTAAATTTTTGACTCGAGCTAACTTTAAACCAAAGAAGCCTTTGGACCAAATTTCATGATTTTTTAGATTTTATTTGAACTTTAAGAATTATTTTAAATTCTATAGTATTTATTAAATATAAAATGTTTTAAATGGGGAAGATTAAGTTTTGTATTTTTGAAAACTCTCCCTGCGGTAAAAAACTTAGAGGAGAAGATTTTATATTTTTTTGAATTTTATTTGATTTATAGGAATTATTTTAATGAAAACTCATTTTTAGCCTTTAAAAAACATTTGTAAGCTTTAAAATTCAATATCTTTATTTAAAAAATTAGAAAAAATATTCTAATTGTTCCTAAGTGCTTAGGAAGCAATTTAGAACGTTTCCATGAGTTATATTATTTTTGTAATTTTTATGAATTTTTAATTATTTTAAATATTTAAAAATAGGCTAAAAATGAAGTTTTTATTTCAAATATTATTTTATTTTTATAAAATACCCCTGATCACAAGGAATTCAAAAAATAAGTTTCATAATTTTTTGAGTTGTATTTTGATTTTCTTAAAACATCATTTAAATGCAAAAAATGATGTTTATCTTTAAAAATCAACATAAGTTATCAAATGAACTCAAAATATTTTGAAATTTTTATGGTGAGTTCTCTAGATCATAAACCATAATGGAGATAAAAAATCAAGTCTTTTAAATGTTTATATTTTCCAAAGTTAATTATCTTAATGATTTAGTGCTCATGAAAATTAAGTACATTTTAAATGACTTGACTAAGAAAATTATTTCCAAAAGCATCCTTGATCATGGTGGACCTTCCCAAATTTTCTTAGAATTTTCTAATAAATACGCTAATTTCCATGATTATTTTAAAGAAATAATGTGGAAAAACTTAAAAAACATGNAAACTTAGAGGAGAAGATTTTATATTTTTCTTAGTTTTATTTGATTTATTGGAATTATTCTTAATGAAAACCCATTTTTTAGCCTTTAAAAATCATTTTTAAGCTTTAAAATTCAATATCTTTATTTAGAAAACCAAGAAAAATATTCCAATTGTTTGTAAGTGTTTAGGAAACAATTTAGAATATTTTCATGAATTTTATTATTTTTGTGCTTTTTATGGATTTTTAATTATTTAAATATTTAAAATAGGCTAAAAATCAAGTTTTTATTTTAATATCATTCTATTTTTATAAAATACCTCTGGTCACAGAGAACTAAAAAAAACCAAGTTTTCTAATTTTTCAAGTTATATTTTGGTTTTAAAAATCATTTTTGTGCCAAAAATGTTATTTAACTTGGAAAATCAGTTTAAGTTATCAAATGAACTTAAAATTTTTTGAAATTTTTATGATGAGTTCTCTGGATCCTAAAAAATAGTGGAGATCAAAAATCAAGTCATTTTGTTGTTTGTATTTTTCAAAATTAATTATCTTAGTGATTTGGGTTTGTAAAGATTAGGTGTATTTTGAATGACTTGGCTTATGATAAATTTTCTTAATGGCTCCCTTGTCAAAGTAAAGCTTTCAAAATTTTCTTAGATTTTTCTAAGAAACATGTTAATTTCCATGATTATTTTAAGCAAATAATGCACATAAACTTGGAAAATGTGATTCTATGTCTAGGGACCTCCTCTGACTTTGAAAAAATCAGGGAATGTTTCCTAAGATAGAGGCAACAACATGCTAAAATTCCAAGCTATAATGAAATACCTATATGCATGGAGAATCAAAAGATTCAAATCAGTATTTAATTAATTAAAAGTAAAATATGCATCACATGGTCTTAAAATATTTCCCCATTATTCTCCTTTGTTCACTGAGCAAGAAGGTTTTTTAATTTTATTTTTGTGATTTTTCTACACTAAGATATGAATTTTTTTAGTTAGGGATATTTAAATAAATAGGAAAAATCCCTATTTATCTATTTAAACAGTGCGGCGCCATGTAGATCCTAGGCAGCTCCGAATTTCACGCGGCGCGCTCCAATTTGACGCCGCCGTCCACCTCAGCACTGACTCGGCCCGCGGTTTATGTTCTGAAGAGCTGTCCGACTTGATCTCCTACGTCCATTCAATACACGCTTGATCAAACGACGCCCCTTCATCATCCCCGATAGAGTGGTCCTATGATCGTCCACCTAGACTCAACCAAATCACTTTGGGTTTGATCTTATGGACTCGTCTAAGTGAGACAAACACATCCATACAGTAATCATGCAATTAAATTAAGCCTAATTAAATGGAGAATCAAAATGGGCTCGGGAGGAAGAGAAGTTTTCTACCTTTGCTCTGAGAAGTGAAGCTTCGATCAGAGTGTCTCGGCACGATTGTTGTGATCCAAAGAGGGTAGGGATTGAGTCTCTGGTCTTGGTGTGAGGCCTATATATGATTTCGATCACAGCCGGATTTGGGTGTTGGTCTAGAGTTATTGAGGCTATTTTAGAGGGGGATTTTATGGGGCTTTGGCTTCTTTCTCGGTTATGAAAATGTGGGCACAAGTAATTGAAGTTTGGTGGACTGTAAAAGTGTAATGAGCTATGTCCTAATTTTTGGCAGAGGTTTGAGCTCAAAATTGAGCTTCTACAGTAGAATTCAGTGGGGGAAGAGGGTTGGATTGCACTAACGGTATCTAAGAGAAGCTCTGTGAGAAGTTTGGGGGCTCTCTCTAAGAAATTTTTAGCTTTAGCACACCTCCCATGGCCGTGGAGGTGAGGTTTTATAAAAATGGCCATGGGGTAGCTCTCAGGGCAAATGTTTAGGCGCATTGTGGTGCTTAAGTGGAGGGCAGAGGAGCTCTACAATTTAGTTTGGCTGAGCTGGCCTCTAAGTTTAATTTAGGTGAAGTTCCATGGAGGTGGCTCTCACTTTTGAGCTTCTCTAGCGACTAGGCCAGCAGGCCATGGCAGGGGGAGGTGGCTAGGTTGTCAAGGTATCCAGGGGAATTTGTCAAAGCAACTTAATGCAATGAAGTTTAGTTTTGGTAAGGGTATCTTAAGCATGTGCATTTTTGGAAATAAAATCCCTTAATTTGGGGGACTTTTTGTCCATGGATTAGTTTATGTGGTTAGATGGGTTTTGACTCATTCTTAGGGTTTAACTAATGGTAGAGGTGAAGTTAATTTTATAACCTTGAGGTGGTTAGGCCATCTTTAATGCATAGGTTCAATGTGGGTTCAAGTGATCAAAGTTTGGGTTTGGGCTAGGCTAGCCATGTCAATTGGCCTATTTTATTGATCAACATTGTGTAGATGATTGTTATGAAGATTTTTGGTGAAGGGTTGAAGTGATTTTGAGTTCAATTGGTAAGTCAATTTGAGGGATTTTTGAATTTGGTTAATTTGAGCATGTTGGGTTAGACATGGGTCTAGGTTGGGCTAGCCTTGGGCTTAATCCAAATGAAATGGTCCTCATGATCAAGGGAGATGTTTTGAAGGTTTTTCATGAAGGGATTGAGTAGAATATTTGGGGTTAAGACTTAATTTGGTGAGATTTTGAGACATGGCCAATTTGGGGCAAATTTGGGGCTTTTAGACTTATGTTGAAATCAAATGAACTTGAAGTCTCACCAAGGCTAATTGAAAGTCAATTTTGATTTATGTGGATTTTATGAAGATTTCTCAACATAAATTGTGGCCAATTGAGTGGGTTATGGGTTTAATTTGGTGGAACCAAGTCATAGGGCCAAAATTGGGTTTTTGGTTTAAATCAAAATTGGGTCCAAATGATGGGTCAATTCAACTTGAATTTGGTTTTTTTATCATATTGAAGGTGAATTTGAGTTTAGAATTGAAATTGGGGTAAATTGAGACCAATTGGCTAGACATTTGGAGTGATTTGGGGAAAATATGGGCCTCTAAAGGGCAATTTGGGGTTTTGATCAAAGATGGTCAAATTGGCCAATTTGGGTCTTATGATTGTTAAGAAAAATGAAATTGAGAATATTTTGGAGGTTTTGGGAATTTTTGGGACTTTTTGGAATTTTTGAAATTTTGGGCTAAAGAGGGGTATTTTGGTAATTTGGCCAATTTTGGTGATTTAGGGTTGTTTGGGTGTTTTCAAGGTGTTTGAAATGATTTTTGAGTCAAGTTGGGCATTTTGGCTAGATTTGGAAATTTTGGCAAAATTTGGGGTCCCAAAGGTATTTAGGTAATTTGGGGGAATTTATGGGCAAAAGGCTAGGTTAGATCTCTTGATAGAGTTGGAGTGCGAACCACCATCAATAAGCCATGGACCAATGCAAACCCTATTTTGGGTCCTCTATGTAGTTGTTTTAGCCAAACCCTAGCCTAGGGCTAATGAGTTTAGGGAACCACCTACAGGAGTCTCCCAAAAGTATCAAGGGACCAAAGCCTAGAAGTTCTGGGTTTAGGGTGGTGAGTGATTGTGAGTGCAAGTGATTGCAAGTGAGTGACTTAGCCCTGGACCAACATCTAGGGTCAATCCTAAGGTCCAGCAGTCCTAAGGGTGACTCATCTTGAGTTTCCCCCATAGTGACCCCACCTACTAAGTGTCAGAGGTTACGACCAACATGTGGAACTCCAAGTTGAGTAGAGAAGAGTTTGAAATTTCTAATGGTGAGGGTTCCATGTCTAGTTTTCTAAGAATAGTCAATAAGAAAGTCCTATGCCTAGACCTTAGGCTACTAAAGAGGAAAAACTAAATCTCAACCATAAGTGAGGTCAACAAGTCTTAATTTATTTTTTAGAGGCATCACCAGCCTACTCTTCACCTAGAGTATTTTTTTCATGTTTACCACTGCCATCCTCTAAATTTAACTTCTTATGGTTTGGATCAAGTGAAAAACATAAATCTATCATTTTAGCTTCTTAATGAGCTGGTTTAATGTTATTATGAAAATCATTGGTGGATCTTGATTTACCAATACAACAACCATTTGTCAACTTTCACTTCTACGATAATATATGGTTCGTTTACCATTGTCCATGATTAGGAACAGGATCAAACCAAGCTTAAATGAATCAAAATACAATTTCTTTAATGGAACTTGGATAAGATAGTCCAAAACTTTTTCAAAAATCCCATAATAATCTATCTCAATATCAAATTCATTATTTTCTTTAACACAAATGTCTGAATTACAAGTCTTTTTCCTTTAGACTAGATTCTATATGATGCCTGTACACATTAGTAAATTTAGAAAATTTCCATGATGTGCATAGGTCTCCAAGCAAGATTTATCAGGTCATGATCTGTCAGCCCATTTTTCTAATCATGAATCAATTATTAATCAAGAAATCATGTGTTAACAAAAATTTAAATGTGACATGAGTAATGAATTTGTCAATTTTAACTCGCATGTGTTGTAAACCATTAGGAGAAATTGATCTTGATCTTCTTTCCAGTGTCATCGTCTTTAATTGAATGTAATGAATCCATAAATAAACTATTCCTACATTAAGATATTCTTGAATTAGCTCATCATGACATTTCTACTTGAAATAGTGAATAACTATAATAAAAAATTTCTTACTAATTAAAGGGTGGTTGAATTTCATTGCAATTGATAACAATAAAATTTTTTGCTCCTTGAAGTTCCTGGTAAATAAAATAATGTGATGTGCACCTCCCCAATACTTCACCTAACTACTAGAAATAAAAGTCTCGATGGAGGCATCAAACCCAATGATTCTTTTTTGGAATCTTCCTCTGAAATAGGAGCAGAGTGTCATAGTTTCTTATAAAAAGTATGCTTCATATATTAATCCTTCTATCTGTGGCTTATTCTTTATAGTTCTCTTTAGTTTATAAAAAAATCTACAAAACAAATGCTACTTAGCACATTTTGACAATTTTATTTTAACATGAATTTTGTTGATCATGATAGTGTTTTAACTAAGGCTAATCTTCTTGGAGAGGGTTCTTTTAATTCTTTGGATGATCATTTTAATTCTTCTATGAATGAGCATAATAATATGGGTAATAGATTGGTTGATAATTATTTGGTTACTGAAACTGCTAATACTATTCATTATACATCTGCTATTACGATTGATTTGGTTAAGAATGGTAATATTGATATTGCTATTATGGTTCAAGATACTAATAAGGTTGGTACCCATGAAATCTTACATTTAGATAGACAGATGGTTCTGCATGATGGATTGGCTACTCAAGAATGCTCTGCTCTTACTCAAAATGAGTTGGACGAGGATTGGATGATTTAAAGATCATTTGGAAAATAAAATTTAAAAGCGTTAGTGAATTGCATTATGAATCTAGAGGTTGTTCAAACCCAAGTGCAGGGTAAGGAATTTGCTAAGCCTTCTATGGTTATTATTACTAGACTAAACAAGGGTAAGCCTGTTATTTATGAAGTTTATCACTTTAATCTAGAATATTATGGGTATTTCCAAAGTGTGTGCTTCTAATTGACTTAAAAATTTAATTCGTGCTTATAATTTAAGTTTTCTGGGTGTTCTTGAGCATTGGGTTGCGGGCATGAATAATGAGGCTTATGAAATTAACTATAAGACTCTTTAAATATATTGCTAACTCTAAGATTTGGTTCTTATCGAAGGAACCAATGGGTATTGAGATTCTTATCAATCACACTCAATTATTACATTTGAGATGATTTTATCTTAAAGAATCTTTTCTTTTTTCTATTATTTATGTTGGATGTACTAAGAAGGCTCATTTGGAGCTCTAGAATTTGATTAAATCTCTTAAGAAGGAGAATGAAGCTTAGCTTATGGGAGGGGATTTCAATATTATTTCTTCTCCTATTGAGAAGAAAGGTGGAAATCCTCCTAATCTTAACCTAATTGCTAAATTTAATGATACCTTGCTGGATGATTGGCTTTATGATATGGGGTTCCATGGGAATCTTTTTACTTGGCATATGGGAAAGGTTTTTGAACGTCTTGATTGATTTGTTGTTAATCCTTCTTGGATTAATATCTTTTTTTTTAAGTTCAGCATTTGGTCATTAATGCTTCTGACCATGCTCCTTTGCTTCTTAAAATCATGGACAGTAATATTATAAAGCAATATAATTTTAAATTTTATAATATGTGCACCCTTCATGACAGATATACTCAGTTCCTTAAAGATAATTGGAAATCTAATGTTATTGGCTCTTCTGGGTATAGACTTTGGAGCTCATAAGAATTTAGCTAAAGCTCTTAGAAAATGGAATTGGGAGGTCTTTGGGAACTTGTACAGCAACATTGAGCAACTTGAAGATAAAGTTGCTTCTCTTGAATCCGATTTTGCTAACAATTCTATAGAATGGGATGTTTTGTTTCAAGGGCAGCAGTAACTTAATAAAGTTATTAATAGGGAGGAGCAATTTTTTGCTCAGAAAGCTGCTAAGACAAATTTTTTTGATGGGGACAGAAACACTGCTTACTACCATGCTTGCATTAAGAATAGACATAAAGTTAATATGATTTCTAACATCATTAACCATGATGGTACGGTGCTCAATAAAATCAATGATATTACTCAAAGTGGTGTTCAATTCTTTTCCAATGTCTTTAGTAATAATGATGTTTATTTGACTCAACTAGATATTTCTCTTCATAACAATGTTCCTTTGTTTGATAACTTGTTACATGTATTCCTAGTCATGCAGAGTTAAAGATATCACTGATCAGATGGAGGTTGGCAAAGCAGCTGACCCTGATGGTTTCACGGTTGAATTTTATAAACATGGTTCGAAATTATTCAGGCTGATAACCTGTTGGTTATTCAATATTTTTCCATGGTCATGATTTACCTAAGTATTTTAAATCCTCTAATATTATCTTTATCCCTAAAGTTAACAATGCTAACTCTTGGGATGCTATCATAAGCTTGAATACAGTGTTATCTAAGGTTATTTTTATAATTATTGTTAAGAGAATGCAACCTATTTTAAATAAACTTATATGTCTGAACCAATTAGCTTTTTTGAAAGGTAGATAGATAAGTGATTATGCCCTTATTGTGCAGAGCTCCTTATGGATATTGATGAGCGCATAGGAGGGAATATTATTTTTAAAATGGAAGTTANGCAATATTTTAAAATTTTAAATTTAAAATGACCAATGGTATTAAAACCTAACTTACATAAGTATATTGGTGTTTTTAAATATATAGTAAATTTAAGTAAAAAGTTTTAATAATAAAGGGTAATTCTAGAGATTAAGGTATTTGGTATGAGAGAATAGGACTTTGTTTTTCTATTGTAAGTAAAGGAATTTTTGTTTTTGAAATATTAAGAATCTTAGAGTATTATGTAAGAAGAAAAGAATGAAACTTTATAAAAAAAACTTAAAGCTAATATGAATTTATAAAGTGAAGGAATGTGAAAAGTTTTTAACTTTGAGAAGAGGATAGTGAAGTTCCAAATTATTGAAGGTTATCCAAATATAGTAATCCTCACACAAAAAAAGAAAAAAATAAAAAGAAAAGAAGAGAAAAGAAAAAGGATTGAAAATGATCCTGAAAGTAAAAGAAAAAGAAAAGAAAAGAAAAAAGATGTGAGAAGATGCCTAATAAAAAATAGGCTTCAGTTAAATCAACTTAAGGAAGAAGGCTTGGCTACTTTCTCTAAACATGTATTTGAGTATTAGCATATTTACTAATACAGTTTTCATGAAGTTCTTTTTCATATGGATATTCTAAGCGGCTTTAATATTACAATTTGTAATTTTTCTTGAAAAGAATAGAGAATCAGAAATCTTAGACTTGACTGCTAGATATTCTTATACCTTTAGTATTAACTTGAGTTATTTTAAATTTTTCTTAAGTTACGCTTTTATATTTAGTAGACCAAAATTTGGAAATCTAGAAGTTAAAACTCTTTGTCATATGTTATATTTTTCAGTAGTGAAGGAGTTACTTGAGGGCAAGTAATATTTAGGTTTAAGGGATTTTGATGCACCAAAAATATATGCATTTTTAGACCTATATTTTATACTCATTTTTGGTGCTTTAATGAAGGTATTTTTCTTGTTTTATTGTAGGTTGATGATTTTTAGGACTTGAAGCAAAAAGAATAGAATTTAGAGTTAAAATGGCGTTTTGGAAAAAATACCAACGCCGACGGCGCCAGCAAGGACACCGACGACGCCACCATGAACCAGAAGTCGAGAAACTTATCAGCACTGACGGTGCCATTTAACAGAGCACGAAATTTAATTTGGACCAAGGGCACCGACGGCGCCATTGTGGGTGTGGACGGTGCTAAAGTCGGTGTCGGGCAAAATTCTAGAAGATTTGATGAATGGATGCTTTTTGAAGAATTATTCGAGGCAACTCTTGGAAAACCTACATTATGTTTTATTTATAGCAAAAATTGATCAAAAAGTGGTGGTTAGAGGGGGCTACTGTGCAATTGAGTTTACTTGAGTGTTTTATTGTCTTGTGTGGTGAGTCTAAAAGTGATTTCTCCAAAGAGTTGTTAGAGAGGAAGAGAAGTGAGAGATTTCTTCTTCCTTACATCCTTAAAGAGAAATTCAAAAGTGTTGTAAAGAGAGAACGAGTCAATGAGAGGCTAGAAGGGATTTACCTATAGGAAGAGTTACAGATAAGTGGTGTTTGTTTATTATTGTTGTATAAACTTTCTTTTATTTATGAAATTTTTATTTATCGTATCTTCCTCCTAAGGTATGAGTAGTTTTCTTTGTCTTTCTCCATACTTTGAGATATGGTGAAATGAAGAGATAATTTGGACGTGCCAATTTTAAAATATAAAATAAATTGTGATGATTTTTCCACTTCGTTCTTAATTTACTTTACGATCTCGCCAATTGAAATGTTAAAATCTGTTGTGAAATATATAATCCGGGAAATGGAGTAGGATTTTTACAACAAAGTGAGAATCACATTTAATTCCATGAAGGAGTGTTTCTTTCATAGAATTGGGTGTAAATAATTAGATATATATATATNACAGACTAAAATCCCCAATTTAGTTTTAGTGTTTAAGAACTAAAGCGAGAGTTAGCCTTCAGGGGAAGGGAAGTGGAAGCTGTGGAGTGAGAGTCAATATCCTTCCAGCCTAACCACTGATTTAAAGACTAAACCTGAGATTAGCCAATTATTCTCTATAACACTTGACTAAGGGTAGAGAATTAAAATTGCTCCTATTTGGCAAAATACAAGTTTAAACAATTTATCTCTCTCATTTAACCAAAAACTCATTATAGTGGGAATAATGCTTTCTCATATTAGATAACTTCATCACAGAAACATAGTTTGGTAGTTATAGTTTAACTTTACTTTACAGTCTCGCTAGTAGTTGATAATTTAATTATGATAGCATCTTAAATATTCAAAAATAGTATACTAGATTTTCTTTATTACTATGAATTTCCTAATTTAGATTACCATATCGAATTTAAACCTTCCTCGTGGGATTGATATTTGGGGCTTAAACAGAAAGTCATGTATTACTTGAGAACGATACATATACTTGCTTAGAATCCCAACATAAATTGCCTTAATTTCTTATTCATAAATAACAAACCAACTTTTTGGTGTCACTGGAAAGCGGAGTCAATTATATTAATTTTACACGTCTATAATTTTGGGATCAGTATGCTAGACGACCAAAAGTTTTAGCTGATTGATTGACACGAGTAACAGATTGTTAAATATCCCTCTTCAGTAAATTATGAATATGAAAAGTTCTTATATAAGTTAAAAATATGAATAGATGTCTGAGTTAATTATGAATGTGAGAAGGTGTCTTAATAACTTGTGATACTTTTATTACAAATATGTAATTCTCTACTATATACCCATGGGACCTATAAATAGAGGATCATTTCTTCAATAAAGGACTACTGACTAAAGGAAAATATGTTGAGATTTTCATACCTATTTTATACTATTTTTTATGATATTACACTTTAAAGAAAGATATTTTTGATGTTTTGTTGCAGGAATGATGAATTAGGGTCATTGGAGAAAAAAGATGCAAAAAGGAGCGAATTTGGAGCGAAAAGGACCAAAATGTGAAGATTTGAACTAGGCCGCCGACGATACCCTCGACGCTGCCGACGGCAAGATTTTCCCAAGACTACAGGACAAAAATTATCTAGAAGCCCGCCGACGGCGCCCTCGAGGCCGCCGATGGCGAGAACGAAGGTTATGCCTACTCAAGCTTTGGATAAGGCCCAATTTTGAAGGGATGCTTAAGCAACTCTTGGGAAAGCTCATCTGTAACTTTAAAAGAACATTTTGGCTGAAAATGGAGAGAGGGAGGTAGTCTAGGAAGTCTAAAGTGTGCCAAAGGCCTTGGAGGTTACCATTAGAGTGTAACAATTGTGAGGAATTCTTTGAGAGATTGTAAGAGTGGAGGAAAAGTCAGAGATTTCTTCCTCCTTGCTACTTCGAAGAGGAATTTTGTGTGTTGTAAAGAAAGGAAGAGAAGGAACATCAAGGAGTGTTCTTGTGGATAAATTAGAGATAAGTTATTTACTTGTTATAGTTTGTATGACTTTGGTTTTATATATGAATTCCGAGTTTTGTTGTGTTTTCCCCATGAGTTTGGAGTAATTTTCTCTATCTTTATCCTTGTCTCGAGATTTGTGAAATGGTGATTTGAAGTAGTGAAGCCATGAAATGTTTAAGAAATTATGATGATCTTTTCACTTCGATCTTAATTTACTGTCAATCTGACCAATTGATTTGTTAAAATATGTTAAGTTTTACAACTAAAGTGAAGATTACATCCAAGATTCGGGGAGGTCAAAGCCCTTGGAAGTTGGGTGCAAATAAATAGGGAAATAATATTATCGGGCATTGGAGGTCAAAGCCCTTGGAAGTTGGGTGCAAATAAATAAGGAAATAAAATTATCGGGAGTAGAATTGGAGATAAGGTCAAAGACCTTGAAAGTTGGGTGCAAATAAATAGGGAAATATTATTATCGGGCGAAGAATTGGAGATTTTAGAGTGACAGACTAAAATCCCCAATTCAGTCCTATCGTTTGGGTGCTGATGTGTATATGTTAGCCCTCAGGTGAGGGGAATGTGGGAGCTCC
>JXCR01147132.1:4899-65517 GCA_002079205.1 Phalaenopsis hybrid cultivar
CACACACATATATATATATATATATATATATATATATATATATATATATATATATATATATATATATATATATATATATATATATATATATATATATATATATATATTCATAAGTTGTTACCTGTTCTGCTTGTTAGTTCTTTCTTTCTATTTTATTGAGCATGTTTTAGTTTAAACTTACTTTCTATTGCATATTGTTCTATCCTGATGAATACTTGTACATGTTTGTGATAGATTGAATTTTTGAACTATTTTTCTTCCTACTTATATTTTCTCTATTGAATGTTATACATGTTTAAAATCAAGTTTGGGGGTAGGAAGAAAAATAAATTTTAAAGTTAGTATACTTCCTTTTAGTTTAATGTTTTTGCAAGCATACTTTAGGCTAGATTTACTTTCTTCTGTAGTCATTCTATCCTGATTATTGATCCAAAATATTCGGATATAGATAGATGTAAAATGTGTTGTATGCAATTAATTTCCTTAATAGATATTCTTAATTTGCAACAAAGCCTAAAACTGGATCCAAAGCAAGAGCTAGGTACATCCTTCACTATGAAGCAAATAAGAATGCAGTTATAATACTTCAATATAGGATACTACACAAGTATATGTATCATTATCAAGTAATATAGAACTTTCTGATTAAGTCCTGAATATCGATCCCATAGGGAAGACTAATTTTAGATAACAAAATTTTACTTAGCAATATTTTTTTACTTAAACTTAAGATGTTAAAATAAGAATGAAAGTTTGATTCTTTTTGTAATTTTTGATAATTGAAAAAAAGTAAGCAACTAATTAACTTAACTTAAATACTTGCAAGAAGAAGGCAATATAAATAAAATATTTTTTCCTTATCATGAATCAGTGATAAATATATAAATTCTATTGTGGAAGTATGTTAAATGTGCTGTGTTAAATAGGAGCAATAATATTCTTTACCCTTACTAGAGATGTTATAAAGAACATTGGCTAATCTACAGTTTGAATAGTCTTAAAGACAGGCTAGGCAAGGAAGATACTAGCTCTCACCCTAGAGTTCCCTCTTCTCCCTCCACCTGGGGGCTAACATCTCGTATCAAAACATAAAATTATAAATCAAATTAGGGGCTTTAGCCTATCACTCTAAAGTCCTCTAATTCTACACCCTTTAAAATATATTCTCCTATATAATTGCATTCAAACCCAAGAACTACATTCTCATTCATGAAATCAATATGTGATTCTGACCATTTGTTGGTTGAACATTACCATCTCATATCTTACATGTTCTCACAACAGGTATTAACATCTTAATTGGCCAAATCAAGAAGTAAATGAAGTACAAGGTTTTAAATCATCACAACTTCTTCCAAATTTGAAGGCTAATACTTCACACAACATCCTTTAAACACTTAATCACTTATAGGTATTAACATCTTAATTGGCCAAATCAAGAAGTAAATGAAGTACAAGGATTCAAATCATCCAACATTGAAGTCTACTACTTTACACAACTCCCTTCAAATACTTAATCACTTATCATTTTAAGGAAAATAATAAAGAAAACTACTCAGAATTCATAGAGAAAACAAAACAACACATGAATTCATGGCCAAACCAAGTGTACATACAAAGATAAACACTTATCTCAAATTCTCTCCACCAAATGTCTTGAAGTTCCTTTGAATTCTCTTCCTTTTCTCAAAAAACAAACTGACAATCAAAAAAAATAAATAAAGTAAAGGTGGCCGACAGCGGCGGGGGCGATGGGTTGTAAAGTTTGATGGATGGCTGGCCTCCTCTCTTAGAAAATCTAAGTCTTTTCTTATAAAAATCCAAGGGGTTCCTTGGTGTTTCTTCAAAAAGTGTCTTCATTCAATGAATCTTCTAGAAGTTACCTCCTCCTAAGCCAATTGAATGAATTTTCGTGTTCATGGGCTGTTTCCCACGTTTTTATCAAGGGTTGCTTCAAACACCTCTTAAAAAATTTGGTCAAATTAAATAATTCATTAAGTAACTACTTTTGAAGCTTAAATGTGGGGCACCTATGCTTAGGCACAGAGCCTCTAGCACATAGGCATAAAACCGGACGCTTAGGTGCCCTAGTTTTTTGGCACCTTTCTTCATTTTTGCTCCAAATTTGACTCTTTTTCACTCCTTTTTAGTATTTTCAATCCATTTGATTTTAACTGAAATAAATACACACAAATACCTTTCATTAAAGCACAATATCTCAAAAATAGGTATAAAAATATGTGTAAAAATACTATATTTTTTAAGTGTATTAAACCCCTCAAACTTAAGATGTTACTTGTCCTCAAGTGATCTTTCAATCTTTAAAAACCAACATAAGTAGATAATGTATATGAGTTTCTTTAGGATTTACTAAAATTTTTATGTAGAAATATAGTAGTTCAACCTAGAAAAAATATCAAGAAATGAGACCAACTTAAAGTTTAGAAATTTTTAGCGTTACAAAATATGAAAATATGATTTCTTATCTAATTTAGAAATATTGTAGATTTTCAAAATATGGAGTATTGGCATTTTAACATCTCCACTTAAAAATCTTTATTAAGTATAATTTTACTCACTATATTATATCCTTAATCTTAAGAGTTTCTCAAGTTTTACACTTTAAAAAGATCAGATATGTGATCCGATATTTTTATTGCGATAGACTGTGTAAAATTTAAATAAGTATAATCAATTAATATTCAGATTTTATGCAAGTATACGTATCATTATCAAGTAATAATGTACTTTTTATTTTAGCACCAAATATCAATCCCATGGGGAAGGTTTAAATTGGAAATGATAAATTTGCTAGGAAATTCACAAAAACTCAATTGAAATCACTAATTTCAATTGTTGAGATGTAATCAAAATTAAATTTCTAAACTATTATCAAATAAAAAATGCAAAGTTTAAAATAATAAATACTATTCTATTAACAATGTTTATGTAACGAAGATTTTTATTTGAAAAAGCATCATTCCCACCACAATGAAGCTATGGTAAAATCAGATGAGATAAATGTTCATAATATGTATTATGCCAAAAAGGAGCAATTTTAATTCTCTACCCTCATACAGTGCATAGAAAATCATTGGCCGATCTTAGTGTTTAGTCTTTAAATCCGTGGCTAGGCTTGGAGGATACCAGCTCCCACTCCAAAGCTCCCAATTCCCTTCACTTGAAGGCTAGCTCTCGCTTCAGTTTTTAAAAAATGAGACTGAATTGAAGAATTTAGTCTATCAACCTAAAGGTTCTCCAATTCTACACCCAACAAAGAATATTATTCTATTTATTTTCACTTAATTCCATGAATGATGTTCTCCTCTATGGAATTAAATGTGATCCTCACTCTGTTGTAGAACTCATACTTCATTTCCTGGATCATAAGTTTCACAACACATTTTAACATTTCATTTGGACAGATCAAAAAGTAAATTAAGTTTGGAGTTAAAAAATCATCACAATTTATTTTACATTTTAATATTGGCACATCCATATTATCTCTTCATTTCATCATATCTAATAGTGGGGAGAAAGATAGAGGGAACTACTCAGACTTCATGAGAAAGAAATAACAAAACACAAATTTCATATATAAAAGTAAAGTTCATACAACACTAATAAACAAACAAAACTTATCTGAAACTCTTTCTCAATGCAAATCCCTTGTTCATACAGCCCTAATAAACAAAAAATACTTATCTGAAAACTCTTTCTTAAAGCAAATCCTTTGTAGCCTTTCCTTAGAAATGCAGGAAGAAGATATCTCTCACTTTTCTCCTTCTCCAACACTCTTACAGAAAGTTTCACACTAAATCTCACCACAAAAAATCTGAACTATGAAAGCAAAATAAAAAATTGACTCCAATATGGTAGTGGAATGGAATGATGTGGTGCGAAAAATGAACGTAGAGGAGCACTTTTTCTGATGATATTCGACACCAAATAGAGCCTAAAGTCGGTTCTCCGAGAAATGTCTCTAAAAACTCTTCAAAAAATCATCCAAATACATCGAACCTTCTAGAAATGGGATCTGCACCACCTTTGGCACCATCGGCGCTAGTCTGGAGCCGTCAGCACTGAGTAACAATCTCCAGCCTTAAGTTAGTCTGTGCCGTCGGTGCTGAGCATTTCTTTAAAATGTAATTTTGACTCCAAATTTCATCATTTTTGCTTTCTTTTTGCTTTAAGCCCTAAAAATAAACAACCTGCAAGAAAACATCAAAATAAAGTCCATTAAAGTGCAATATCACCAAAAATAAGTATAAAATATGGGTCTAAAAATGCATATATTTTTGGTGTATCAAAATTCCCCAAACTTACATGTTACTTGTCCTCAAGTAACTTCTCTACTACATAAAAAATATAACTTTTGGTAAAGTTAACTTTTAGATTTCCATATTTAAGTTCTATAAATATAATATTTTAACTTAAGAAAAATTCAAAATAATTCTAGTTAATACTGAAAGTGTAAGGATATTCAGTAATTAAGTCTAAGGTTTTGATTCTCTATTTCCTTCAAGAAAAATTGTAATTTGTCAATTTATAGTCACTTAAAAAATTCATCTAAAAAAGAACTTCATAAAACTTTATTAATAAATAAGCTAACATTCAAATAAAAAGTTTAGAAAATGTGTGCAAGTCTTTTTACTTAAGTTGATTCAAGTGAAGGCAATTTTTAATTAGGCATCTCCTCAAGCTTCTCCCAATTTCTTTTCTTTTTCTTTTCTTTTAATTTTCTATTGTTTTCTATTTCTATTTATTTTCTTTTTCTTTTTTTTTCTGAAGATTAATAGATCTGGATAGCCTTTAATGATTTTGAACTTCACTATTCTCTTTTTAAAGTTAAAAACTTTTTACATTTTTTTCACTTAACAAATTTATATTAACTTAAAGATTTCATAAAGTTTAATTGTTTTCTTTTTACATGAATTTCTTTAAGATTTTTAATACTTCAAAAATACAAATTTCCTTTACTAAAAATAGAAAAACATAGTCTTATTCTGTTTTACCAAATATCTTAGCCCCTAGAATTAACCTTTATTATTGAACATTTTTACTTCAATTTACTTTATATTTAGAAACATAAATATAGTTATCCAAAGTTAACCTCTCATACCAAAGGTCATGTTAAATTTAAAATTTTGAAAATATAGTTAAGTGAGGACAAATAAAATATTTTTTTTCTTATAATGATATTTCTTATCCCCCCGAAACTTACATTTTTAAAAGATTTTTACATGAAGAACTTTAAAAATTAAGGGTAAAAGAATATATAAAAAAAATTTCATAGCTATTGGAGGTTCTGATTTTTTAAAACAAATTTTGAAATGTTGCATGTGCTAATATGAAAACTGCAAGGCTAAAAACATTAAATTACATAAAATACATATAAAATTTGCTAAGAAAGAACTAATCACAATAATACATAACAAAGTGCTGAAAATAACAACAGAACTAAACTAAATTCTAAAGATGAAAACAGTTTTCCACATTACAGCTTAACATAACATAACAAACATAGTCTCAACAACATCATAACACAAACAATACAATCACACAGTACAAACACAAAAAAACAAAAAATAGATCACCAGTTTTTATCTTCCTCATCATCGACATTTAACTTCTGCTGCTGATATGGAGTATATAGGGAAATGAACTATATGGTCACCCCTTAGATATCTCACTAAAGCATCATCATAAGCAACATCATATTCAAATTTTTGGCGAATCAGATCATCAATGTGAGCATTTTTTGGCCTCCATATTCTGCATCCAATGATCCATCCTCAAATTATCTCCATGTTGAATCATCATCTGGTCCAACAACTTCCTGTTGTTGGGGTCACTTGAAGTAGGCTCACTAGGGGTTCTAGAAGTAGAAGGAATATCCCTGGCCTGTCTTCTAGATCTTCAATCAACATGGGACTCATAAGTCTTGATGTTGGCAAACCCAATCGCTTCTTGCAAACTATGAAATCGAGCACTGGCGCAAAAACTAACAAATCTCTGCTCGTCATATTCTTTTTTTTTGCTTGATCTAGGTGCCATAGGAAATCTAAAAAAAAATTGAAAATTTTTTAATAAATCCCAAAATTCCAAGAATCAAAATGTAAAACATTTTAAACTTCAAATCACTCAATAAGAGTTCATCACTAAAGGATTTTCTCAAAGCATTTTCAAAAAATTTCCATATTTTTGGATCCATGCAATGTGAGATTAATCCTTGGTGAAAATAAAAAAATTTTGGTTTAAAGTGTACCTCTTACCTAGAGAAGATGAAATCTGATGTCTTTTAGCCTCTAAATCGCCTCAAATCCATCTAAAATCAAGCCCTAGCCGCCCAAACAGAAGGTTGAAGGTGAATTAAGCGTAAAAAATGGTGGTCACAGTAAAAATTGCAAATTTTTAGGGGTTTAATCTGTTGTCGGGTCGAGGGCACCATCGGCGCCGATGCCAGCCCGTCGGCGCTGAAGGCCCAAAAAATTTCATATTTTGATTTTTTTAATTTTCAATTTCCTATCAACTTACTCCAAAAATTTTTAGTACTTTAGACACAAAAATTAATCTAACAATAATTTACAAACAAAACATTTCACAACACCAATTTTCACACACAACAACAATCTAACTTTTATATATGTAAGTACACTTTTTACAAACGCATTTTTTTAATTACACAATCACACATATTAAACAAACTAATTATAAATCAGTGTCAAAATCAAGCCAAACACTAAACACTATCACAAAATTATAAATACAATCAAAGTTCATAATTCTAAGGCAAAAATAAACCAAATCAAATCAAATCCACACAATTACACTAAATATATATAATGTTCTAAAATAGATAGAGAGTCTAAAGTCTTCAATTATTACGCCTCTTCTTCAGTGTTTTCTCCTCCTCTAATATCTTCCATAGATTGGTAATGAACATATAAGTTGTAGAAGGATCGGTACGAGAATTGATCTGTCAAATTTTCTTCGATCCACCCATTTTCTTTAAACATCCGAACTAATCCTGCATCAAAAGTTCTAGTGTGATCAAAATTTTCTTTCATTCTCAAATCTAGGTGTTCAAAAAGGTATTTAAGATCTCCTATTGCATTTATAATAATTGGAAGTTCCCTTTCAATTTTCTTCAATTTCTTTTCCAAAGCAAGCAAACTTCCAACTGTTATTGTCTTAACGGAGTTGCAGCATGTGAAGATTGATTGATGATGGCTTCTAATACTTCATTTCCATTTCCAAAATAATTCTCATAAATAGGGATCATGGGCTCCCAAGGTAATAAAGTCCTTTCCCAACTTTCATATGGCACTTGGGCTTGACTGCAAATCAAAAGATGGTAGATGGATGCCCAAGTCCATAAATTGGTCATTAGTAAGGATACCCATAATAGATTTAAATATAAAAGAACCTATATCAGTGAGTTTTTCCATTTGAATGCAGTAATTTAAAATAGCACATTCTTTGGTGACTCTACTAATTTTCATAGTAAGGAGTAACTTTACAGCAATAAAGAAATGTCATTGCTTCAAGATTGGATTTAGTAATGAAGTGGAGAAACTAACATATCCTTCATCTCATACCTCCCACTTCTCACTTTGATCCGTTAAAAGATTATACACATCTTGCATCAAATATCATGTAGGAATGAAATTTGTTTAATGATAGATTGGAACATTGTCTATCATGTACAATTCAATAATCCATGCAGAAGTAAATGGTACAGCCTTACCTCGTATGAAGAAAACACCTTGAGTAATTCCATGTAATTTTGCAAAAAACTCCTTCACCACAAGTACGACAACCGCAAACGTAGTGTCACACAGAACTTTCAAACGCCTTTGCAGAATGATCTTATCAGTCGGACCAGTTGGATTGATCACTCCATGATTAGCAAATCCACTTTCCTTGATCAATCTCCTCTTCATAATAACTTTATTGTAAATCGCTGCACGTCAAAACTAATAAACTTTCTTTTGTTGAAAACTCCAAATCTCAAAGTATTTCTGGAAGTGGAAGCCATGGAATCCAAAAAAAGGAAGTCTCTAGGAGTCCAAGAATGTTTCTAGCCCTTTTTAAACTCTTCTCGGCGGTTATTATGAAGTGAAATTGTGCCAAAATTAGTCAAAAGTCGTCTAAAATTGTCCAACTGTACTCACCGCCATTGGCGCTCCCGATTAGCACTGTCGGCACTGATTTCCATTATCTAGGGCACTGACGGAGCCCATTCTGGCGTCGTCAGTGCTAGTGGCCAAAATTGCGACTTTCATTCTTTTTTATTTCATTTTGATTCCAAATTTTTCTCCAACATCAATATTTGACTTAATTTATAACAAATGCAATTATCTAGGATTACTAACTACTAATATATAAGACACTTTATCAAACAAAATAGTAATATAAGTATGGGTTGCCTCCCACAAAACGCTTGGTTTAAGGTTGTCAGCCTGACATACCATTTGTTTAGTTGGGTTGACTTAACATTAAAACTTCCTTAAACTGAGATATGTGCCCTTCATAATAATGTTTCAAATGATGCCCATTAACTTTAAATATCTTTTTGGTGTTAGGATCTTTAATAACAACAGTTCAATAATGATAGACTTTAATAACTTTAAATGGTCCTAACCCTTTGGATTTTAGTTTTCTTGGAAATAATCTCAATCTTGTATTATATAGTAGAACTTCTTGTCCAGGTTAAAATTTCTTCTTAATAATCTTCCGATCATGCCATATTTTTATTTTCTTTTTATAGATTTTCGCATTATCATATGCTTCTTTTCTAATCTCCTCAAGTTCATTGAGTTGAAATAACCTTTTCTCACCAGCATCCTTTAAATTAAAATTAAATTCTTTAATATCCCAAAATGCTTTATGTTCCAATTCTACTGGTATATGGCATGTTTTTTCAAAAATCAATCTATATGGGGACATTTCTATAGGAGTTT
This sequence comes from Phalaenopsis hybrid cultivar, assembly GCA_002079205.1. Taxonomy (NCBI): domain Eukaryota; kingdom Viridiplantae; phylum Streptophyta; class Magnoliopsida; order Asparagales; family Orchidaceae; genus Phalaenopsis; species Phalaenopsis hybrid cultivar. Next base: position 13,866 of record JXCR01147132.1, read on the forward strand.
TATAAGCAGTTCAATATGCCCATAGTGTAGTATCTAGTCAAGCAGACCAATCCAATTTATAAGGATTTACATCTTTTTCTAAAATGTGTTTAATTTTACGATTTGATATTTCTGCTAGACCACTAGTCTGATGATGATAGGAAGTAGAGAATCTATGCATTATATCATATTTCTTGATCAAATTTTCAATTCTCTTCTTCTTGAAATGAGATCCTCCATCAGTAATGATTACTTTCGGTGTTCCATATCTTGTAAAAATATTTTTAATAAAAAATTTAGAAACAATCTGAGCGTCACATCTCGGCACAGTAATAGCTTCAATCCACTTAGACATATAATCAACAGCAAGTAATATATAAAAATTTCCAAAAGAAGGCATAAATAGTCCCATAAAGTCTAATCCTCACACATAAAACATTTTAACTTCTAATGTGTAATTTAGAGGCATTTGGTTTCTTCTAAAAATATTTCCTACTCGTTGACATCTATTGCGTGCTTTAATATATTCATTAACATCTCTAAAAATAGTAGGCCAATAAAATCCAGCTTGCAAAATTTTATATATAGTTCTATTTGTTCCAAAATGTCCTCCAAATTCAGAATCGCATCTTTCAATTATATGTTGAGTTTCTTCATAAGGCATGCATCTTCTAATAATTAGATATTTACATTATTTATATAAATATGGGTCATCCCAAAAATAGTCTTTCGAATCATTAATAAATTTCTTTAATTGTGGATTCTTGATATCAGGTGGTAGAATATCACTTACAATATAGTTTACAATAGCAGCATACCCTGGTACATCCATTTCATCAATACTATATAAATGTTCATCAAGGAAATTTTCTAAAACTTTACTTGCAAAATTAGTTAATATTTTTATTTTTATTCTAGACAATGATGAGCTATTTGGTTATCATTTCCCTTTCTATGAAGCACAAAAAAATTAAACTCTTGCAATAGAAGTATCCATCTAATTAATCTTGGTTTATCATTCTTCTTTTGCATTAAGAATTTAATAGCAGAATGATCTGTATGCACTACACATTTAGTTCCAATTAAATAAGATATAAATTTATCAAAGGCATAAACAATAGTTAATAACTCTCTTTCAGTAGTAGTATAATTAATTTTAGCATTATTTAAAGTTTACTAACATAATATATAACTTTAAAAATTTTGTCGTGTTTTTGTCCTAATACAGCCCCAATAGCATAATCACTAGCATTGCACATTAATCCAAATGGTTTCTACCAGTCAGGTGGTACTATTATAGGTGCAGTGATTAATTTTTTCTTTAATAATTCAAATGTTGTTATGTATTCCTCATTAAAATCAAATTTCGTATCTTTTCTAAAGATTGTCATAGGGGTTTAGTTATTTTTTAAATTTTTTTTATGTAGCCCCTGTAAAAACTGGCATGTCCTAGAAAACTTCTCACTCCTTTAACAATATTAGGAGGTGGTAATTTTTTTATAACTTAGATTTTTGCAGGATCTACTTCCATGCCTCTTTTAGAAATTTTATGCCAAAGAACAATACATCCTGCAAAAATAAATTGACATTTTTTCCAATTTAAATCTAGGTTAATTTTTTCACATACTTCCATAACTTTTTCTAAATTATTATTACAAAACTCAAACGAAGTCCCAAATACAGAAAAATCATCCATAAACACTTCCATTCCATGCTCTATAAAATTATTGACATCATGCATCTTTAAAATGTTGCAGGTGCATTGCATAGTCCAAAAGGCATTCTACGAAAAGAAAATGTTCTTTATAGGTTTGTAAATGTTGTTTTCTCTTGATCCTCTGGAGCAATTAGAATTTTGTGTATCTAGTATATCCATCTAGAAAGCAATAATATTTGTTCCCAGCCAATCTATCCAACATTTAGTCTAGAAAGGGTGAAGGAAAGTGATCTTTTCTAGTGGCCATATTTAGTTTTCTATAGTCAATGTATGTTCTCCAACCAGTTACTTTTCTTATTGGTATTAATTCATTTTTCTCATTTTCTTCAACAGTCACTCCTCCTTTCTTCGGAACACGGTGAATTGGGCTTACCCAAGCACTATCTAAAATAAGATATACTTTCAGCAGCTAACCACTTTAAAATTTCTTTTTTAACAACTTCTTTCATTATTGTGTTTAATCTTCTCTAAGGATCTGCTTTAGGCTCATACTGTTCATCTAATAAAATTTTGTGCAAACAAATTGAGGGAATAATTTCTTTAATATCTGCTAAAGTCCATCCAAAAGCCTTTTTATACTTTTTCAACATCTCTATCAACTTTTGTTCCTGAATTTCAGTTAACTCAGAAGATATAATAATAGGCAATGCAGATGACTTTCCTAAAAATACATATTTTAAATGGACAGGTCATATCTTCAATTCAAGTTCAGGTGGTTTAATACTTGAAGGAATAAGATTTTTACTATCATTTTTACGCAAATCTAATGCTTCAAATTAGCCCTGAATATAATCCAAATCTTCTTCTTTTACTTCATCTTCAGTATCAAAAACTTCTCCTTGCTTTAATTTATCTTCGAACTCATTCTTAAATTGCTCATTACTTAGATAATCAACTACTTCCATCCTGAAACATTCATTATCTTTTTCTATTACAGGATATTTCATAACTTTTATTATATTAAATTTTTCTTCTTGATCATTAACTCTCATTATTAATTCTCCTTTTTGCACATCTACTTCTTTGATATTAACCCTCATTATTAATTCTCCTTTTTGCACGTCTATTACAGCTCTCTCCGTTGTGAGAAATGGTCTTCCTAAAATAATAGAAATCTCTTTATCTTCCTCCATATCCAATACTATAAAGTCTACAGGGAAAATAAATTTATCCACTTTACTAACACATCTTCTGTAACTCCTTTTGGATAAGTTATTGATCCATTGACCCAAGGAAAATATGTTGAGATTTTCATACCTATTTTATACTATTTTTAATGATATTACACTTTAAAGAAAGGTATTTTTGATGTTTTGTTGCAGGAATGATGAATTAGGGTCATTGGAGCAAAAACTTGCAAAAAGGAGCGAATTTGGAGAGAAAATGACCAAAATGTGGAGATTTGAACTAGGCCAACAACGGCACCCTTGACCCCGCTGACAGTGAGCTTTTCCCGAGGCTACAGAAAAGAATTCTTCAAAAGTCCGCCGACGGCGAGCTCGGCGGTTATGCCTACTCAAGCTTTGGATAAGGCCAAATTTTGAAGGGATGCTTAGGCAACTCTTGGGAAAGCTCATCCACAACTTTAATAGACTATTTTGGCCAAAAATTGAGANCACTTAGACTTTTTCCTTTTTCACTAAGGGATAAGGCTAAGATGTGGTTAAATTTGTTTGCACCAGGATCTATTAGAACTTGGGGAGAACTTTCACAGAAATTTCTATCNCTAAAATATTCAATTTGGTCCTATCGTTTGGGTGTTGAAGTGTAGATGTTAGCCCTCAGGTGAGGGGAACATGGGAGCAGTCATATCGTTTGGGTGCTGAAGTGTAGATGTTAGCCCTCAGGCGAGGGGAACGTGGGAGCTCAATTCAATCCTATCGTTTGGGTGTTGAAGTGTAGATGTTAGCCCTCAGGCGAGGGGAACGTGGGAGCTCGGAAGTGAGAGCCGATATCCTCCCAGTCTAGCCACAGATTCAGTAAACAAGCTTAGGATTACTCAATGTTCTTTATGCCTGGACCAAAGGGTAAATAATATGTATGCTCCTATTTGGCACAATATAAATTGAACTAATTCACTTTATCCATTCACTATAATTTCTTGACAAGGAGAAGGATGTTTTTTTATATTTTGAATATCACAATTAAACCCTCATTAGTATCATTAGTTATTTATTAGTTATTAAAATTACATATTTATTTCAATTGCCTATTAGTGACAGATAAGCAAATTGAACTTCGTTGTTGTGATTAAAGTATTTCTTTTCTAAAATCTTAGTTTGCAGTTCTAAACCACTCCCTGTGGGATCGATATCTAGGACTCCATTAGAGCCCTATATTACTTGAGCAATACGTATACTTGCGTTGATAACTGTGACTTTACAATTATTGAATATTTATTACGTTCAAATTTATCTTATATTTTAAGCATATAAAAAGTCACTGTCAAGTTTTTTGCACCGTTGCTGGGGAGTGATTAAGTGAGTGAGTAAAATCACGATTAGAGTAAAGAACAAAATAGGATTATTAGAAAATTTTTACTTGAATTTCAACTTATTTTTATATTTAGTTAACTATATTACTGAGTACTGATTTCAAATTGTATGCATAAATTTGGACCTTAAAATCTTATACCCTACAATTCAGAATTAAAATGCACTGTTAGAAGGATTAGAAGATTAAGAAGAGAACCTATAAATTTTGATACAATGGAAAACAACATGAACAATCAAGGAATAGAGAATGAACACCAACCTAGATCTCTACGAGATTATGCAAATCCTACAGCAGATGAAATTCACTTATTTATCCAAAATCCTGATGTAGCTTTATACAATGGAAAACAACATGAACAATCAAGGAATAGAGAATGAACACCAACCTAGACCCCTATGAGATTATGCAAATTACAGCAGATGAAATTCACTTATCTATCCAAAATCCTGATATAGCTACTAATTCATTTGAGCTTAAATCTGCTATTATCCAAGTTCTACAAAACAATCAATTCTAAGGTACACCAAATGAAGATTCGAACTTACACCTCGCTAGTTTTTTAGAACTATGTGCTACTTTTAAATATGATAGAGTCTCAAATGATGCTGTTACACTTAGACTTTTTCCTTTTTCACTAAGGGATAAGGCTAAGATGTGGTTAAATTTGTTTGCACCAGGATCTATTAGAACTTGGGGAGAAAATTCACAGAAATTTCTATCCAAATATTTCCCTCCATCCAAAACTGCTAAACTTAGAAATGACATAGAAATTTCTATCCAAATATTTCCCTCCATCTAAAACTACTAAACTTAGAAATGACATAACATTTGGGGAGAACTTTCACTGAAATTTCTATCCAAATATTTTCCTCCATCCAAAACTGCTAAACTTAGAAATGACTTTTGTCAGATTGATGGAGAGTCGTATGAAGCTTGGGAGAGATTTAAAGATCTTCTTAGGAATTAATTGATGGAGAGTCAATATACGAAGGTTAGGAGAGATTTAAAGATCTTCTTAGGAAATGCCCTCATCATTCGTTACCAGATTGGATGATAAAGGAGAGTCAATATATGAAGCTTTGGAGAGATTTAAAGATCTTCTTAGGAAATTCTCTCATCATTCATTACCAGATTAGTTGATAATTCAAACTTTTTATAATGGATTAGTGGGATCTCTTAGATCGATTATAGATGCTGCGGCTGGTGGTTCTTTAAAGTCAAAACTTTTTGATAAGGCTTATTCATTAATAGAAGAGATGGCTACCAAAAATTTTCAATGGCCCTCTGAATGGGTACATCCTAAAAGAGTAGCTAGTATCCATGATTCTGATGCAATATTTATGTTAGCTTCGCAGATTGCTGCAATATGAAAGAAATTAAATCATTATGGGATGAATTATTCTCCAACACCTCCTATGATGGAAGAAAATTAAGAAATTAGATCATTATGTAATGAATTATTCTCCAACACCTACTATGATGGAAGAGAATTCATTTTAGATCATTATGGGATGAATTATTCTCCAACGCTTCCTATGATGGAAGAGAATTCATCTGGGCAATTTGTGGATGTTCAACTTTCATATGAGACTTTAAATGCTATTAATAGACCTAACAACCCCATATTCGAACTATTATAACCCAGGTTGGAAGAATCATCCCCAACTCCTATGATGGAAGAAAATTCATCTGGGCAATTTGTGGATGTTCAACCTTCATATGAATTTTTAAATGCTATTAATAAACCCAACAACCCTTATTCGAACCATTATAACCCAGGTTAGAAGAATCATCCAAATTTTAATTGGAATAACAATTCTTCTACAAATAAACAATGGGCAAACAACCCAGTGAACCCATTAGGAAATTCATCCAACCAAGAAAATGTTAACTATGGCGAACAACCCAGTGAACCCATTAGGAAATTCATCCAACTAAGGAAATGTTAACTATAGACCTTAAGTTGGAAGATCATCCAAATTTTAATTGGAATAACAATTCTTCTACAAATCAACAATGGGGAACTATTGTAACCCAGTTTGGAAGAATCATCCAAATTTTAATTGGAATAACAATTCTTCTACAAATCAACAATGGGCAATGAAGAATCATCCAAATTTTAATTGGAATAACAATTCTTCTACAAATCAACAATGGGCAAACACGAAATTCATCCAACTAATGAAATGTTAACTATAGACCTTCTTATTCTCTAGGAATTAATAGTAACACTCAAATTAAGGAGAAGAAGTTCTCTATGGAAGAGCAGATATTAAATATTGGTCAACAATTACAAAATCAAGGAAATCAATTACAAATTTAAGGAAATCAATTACAAAATCAAGGAACTCCTATTAAGAATATTGAAAACCAATTGGGACATATTGCTATTGCGCTTAGTAACCAAACATTAAGAATTTTTCCTAGTACTGTGGAACCAAATCCTAAAGATCAAAGAAAAGAACAAATCAAAGCGATACAATTAAAAGTGGAAAAAAATTGGAAACAAGAGTACAGAAAGAAACGGAAACTGAAAAAGAGAAAGTGGGTGGAAAAGAATTGGAAACAAGAGTACATAAAGAAATGAAAACTGAAAAAGAGAAAGTGGATACCAACAAGAGTGCAAAAGGAAAGCAGAGACTGAAAAAAAGAAAGTGGATACCGAAAAAGAAAAAGATCATGAATACCCAGATTTAGAGTATCCATTTACACAAATGAAAATTACTGTGGAGAAACCCCACCGCCGTTTCCTCAAAGATTGAAGCAACATAAACAGAATAAACAATTTTCAAAATTTTTAGAAACGCCTTTTTCAAAGATTGAAGCAAGACAAACAGAATAAATAATTTTCCAAATTTTTAGAAATTCTTAAGAAGTTAACAGTGAATATTCCCTTCGTAGNGGATTATGTAATGCACCAGCAAGATTCCAGAGATGTATGATATTTATATTTAGTAAGTTAATTGATGATGGATTGGAAGTATTTATGGATGATTTCTCTGTATTCATATTTAGTAAGTTAATTGATGATGGATTGGAAGTATTTATGGATGATTTCTCTGTATTTAGGACGCTTGCTTAAATTATCTTGAAAAAGTTTTAGAGCTAAGTGAAAGAACTAATTTGGTTCTCAATTGGGAGAAATGTCAATTTATGGTTGCAGGAGGAATTGTGTTAGGGCATCAAATTTTGGAAGATGGACCCTGCAAAAATTCAAGTTATATCTAAACTAACACCTCCTGCTAATGTAAGAGAGGTTAGAACCCTGCAAAAATTCAAGTTATATCTAAACTAACACCTCCTGCTAATGTAAGAGAGGTTAGGTAGACCCTGCAAAAATTCAAGTTATATCTAAATTAACACCTCCTACTAATGTAAGAGGGGTTAGACAGACCTTCCAAAAATTCAAGTTATATCTAAACTAACACCTCCTACTAATGTAAGAGAGGTTAGGAGTTTTATGGACATGTTGGTTTTTACAGGCGTTATATTAAAGATTTTTCAAAAATTACCAAACCTCTAGATTCAAGTTATATCTAAACTAACACCTCCTACTAATGTAAGAGAAGTTAGGAGTTTTCTTGGATTCAAGTTATATCTAAACTAACACCTCCTACTAATGTAAGAGAAGTTAGAAGTTTTCTTCGACAATTGGATTTTACAGGCGTTTTATTAAAGAATGTAAGAGAGGTTAGGAGTTTTCTTGGACATGTTGGATTTTACATGCGTTTTATTAAAGAATATTTTTGAAAATTACCAAACCTCTATGCCAACTTTTAGAAAAGGACAAGAAATTTGAATTTACTGAAAAAAATTTACCAAACCTATATGCCAACTTTTAGAAAAGGACAAGAAATTTGAATTTACTGAAAGCTGTTTAAATGCCAGCAGACCTTCCAAAAATTCAAGTTATATCTAAACTAACACCTCCTACTAATGTAAGAGAGGTTAGGAGTTTTATGGACATGTTGGTTTTTACAGGCGTTATATTAAAGATTTTTCAAAAATTACCAAACCTCTAGATTCAAGTTATATCTAAACTAACACCTCCTACTAATGTAAGAGAAGTTAGGAGTTTTCTTGGATTCAAGTTATATCTAAACTAACACCTCCTACTAATGTAAGAGAAGTTAGAAGTTTTCTTCGACAATTGGATTTTACAGGCGTTTTATTAAAGAATGTAAGAGAGGTTAGGAGTTTTCTTGGACATGTTGGATTTTACATGCGTTTTATTAAAGAATATTTTTGAAAATTACCAAACCTCTATGCCAACTTTTAGAAAAGGACAAGAAATTTGAATTTACTGAAAAAAATTTACCAAACCTATATGCCAACTTTTAGAAAAGGACAAGAAATTTGAATTTACTGAAAGCTGTTTAAATGCCCTCTATGCTAACTTTTAGAAAAGGACAATAAATTTAAATTTACTGAAAGTTGTTTAAATGCATTTGAGTTATTAAAGGAAAAATTAATCACAGCCCCTATTATAGTTTCAACTAACTGGGAGAAACCATTTGAACTGATGTGTGATGCTAGTGATTATGAGAGCTGTTAAGAAATCATTTGAACTGATGTGTGATGCTAGTGATTATGCTATTGGAGCTGTTCTTGGACAAAAAACCATTTGAATTGATGTGTGATGCTAGTGATTATGCTATTGGAGCTGTCCTTGGACAAAGGAAAAGATTATTAAAGTTATATACTACGCTAGTAAAACTCTTAATGATGCACAAATTAACTATACTCTTACTGAATTTTTTTTAAAGTTATATACTACGCTAGTAAAACTCTTAATGATGCACAAATTAACTATATTATACTGATGTGTGATGCTAGTGATTATGTTATTGGAGTTGTTCTTGGACAAAGGTATGAAAAGATTTTTAAAGTCATATACTACGCTAGTAAAATTCTTAATGATGCACAAATTAACTATACTGTTACTGAAAAAGAAAGATGCTATTGATTATGCTATTGGAGCTGTCTTTGGACAAAGGTATGAAAAGATTTTTAAAGTTATATACTTCTAGTAAAACTCTTAATGATGCACAAATTAATTATACTGTTACTAAAAAAGAGTTACTAGCCAATCTTAATGTTGGACAAATGTATGAAAAGATTTTTAAAGTTATATACTACGCTAGTAAAACTCTTAATGATAACAAATTAACTATGTTGTTACTGAAAAAGAGTTACTAGCCATTGTTTATGCTTTAAATAAATTCTGATCTTATTTAATCAGAGCTAAATGAGTTATTCATACTAATCACTCTGCTATTAAATATCTGATGCAAAAGAAGGATGCTAAACCAAGGTTAATTAGATGGATACTTTTAATGCAAGAATTTGATCTTGTGGTTATTGATAGAAAGAGAACTGATAATAAAATTGTTGATCATTTGTCAAGATTAGAAAATCAAGAATTATCTGACATTGACAATGAAATTACAGACAGTTTCCTTAATGAACAACTTTATAATATTGATGAGTGGAAAATACCATGGTATTCTGATATTGTTAACTATATTGTAAGTGATATTTTCCACCTATGCTGACACTGCAACATCAAAGGAAATTTATTCATGATGCAAAAGTATATTTTTGGGATGAGCCTTATTTATATAAACAATGTAAATATCTGATTATGAGGAGATGTGTACCTTATGAAGAAACTGAGCTAACATTTAGAAATGTCATGATTTTGAATTTGAAGGAAATTTTGGGATTGATAAAACTACTTATAAAATTTTACAAGCTGGATTTTATTGGCCTACTATCTTTAGAGATGTTTATAGATACATAAAAACTTGTGATCGATGTCAAAGAGTAGGCAATATATCTAGAAGAAATGAAATGCCTCTAAATTTCATGTTAGAAGTTGAGATCTTTGATGTTTGGGGATTAGATTTTTATGGGACCATTTATTCCATCATTTGGAAACTTATATATATATTAATTGCAGTGGACTACCTTTATAAGTGGATTGAAGCACAAGCTTTACCTCGTTGTGACACTAAAAGTGTTTCAAGATTTTTAATACGTTTCTATGGAACCATTTATTCCTTCATTTGAAAACTTATATATATTAATTGCAGTAGACTATGTTTCTAAGTGGGATTGAAGCACAAGAGAACTTATATATATTAATTGCAGTAGACTACGTTTCTAAGTGGATTGAAGCACAAGATTTACCCTCGGAACTTGTATATATTAATTGCAGTAGACTACGTCTCTAAGTGGATTGAAGCACAAGCTTTACCTCGCTGGTGGCGCTAAACCCTTCATATGGGAACTTATACATATTAGTTGCGGTAGACTATGTTTCAAAGTGGATTGAAGCACAAGATTTACCTCGTTGTGACGCTAAAAGTGTTCGAGATTTTTAATAAAAAATATTTTCACTAGATACGGAATGCCTAGAATGATTATCACTGACGGAGGTTAATGAAAAATATTTTACTAGATACGGAATGCCTAGGATGATTATTACTGATGGAGGATCCCATTAGATATGGGAAAGCCTAGAATGATTATCATTGATGGAGGATCCCATTTTAGGAATAAATACATTCAGAGATTGGCAGAAAAATTTAATATTATTCATAAATCTCTACTGCTTATCATTCTCAAACCAATGGGTTAGCTGAAGTTTTTAATAGAGAGATTAAAAAAATACTTGAAAAGACTGTAAACCATAGTAGAATAGATTGGTCCAATAGATTGGATACCGCATTATGGGCTTACAGGACTGCTTATAAAACTCCCATTTGAATGACTCCTTACAGACTAATTTTTGGAAAGACTTGTCACTTACCAGTAGAATTGGAACATAAAGCATATTGAGCGATTAATGAATTCAATTATAATTTGAAAGATGCTGGTAAGAAGAGATTGTTACAACTAAATGAATTGGAAGAATTAAGAAATGAGTCTTATGATAACGATAGAATTTATAAGGAAAAATTAAAGTTATGGCATGATCAAAAAATTAACTAAAAGAACTTTGAACCAGGACAAGAAGTGTTGTTTTACAACACTAGGCTGAAGTTATTTCTTGGGAAATTGAAGTCTCGTTGGTTAGGACACTTTACTGTGACTCAAGTTTATACTTACGGAGCTGTTGAAATTGAAGATCAAAAGACAGGAAATAGATTTACAGTCAATGGACACAAATTAAAACCATATTATGAGGGTAAAAGACCAAATTTTAAAGAGGTTTTAATAATCAGTCAACCTGAATGACACCTGAATAGGTCGGGCTGAGGACGTTAAACCAAGCGCTTTATGGGAGGCAACCCATATTTATTATTACTTTTATCGCGATTATAGTTGTTTTATTTAAAATTATCGTTAGTTTGTGGTAGTATTAAGCTGTACTATTATTTATCCTTGAAATATCTTAAAATTGGATCCATGAAGAAAAATTGGAACGCATTCGGACCAGAGCAAAACTGTGCAAATTTTGCCTTGGGCGCCGACAGCGCCCTTGACACCGCCGACGGCAGTTTTTTCCCGAGAGTCCTAACAAAATTAATATAGAGGCTCGCCGACGGTGCCATCGACACCGCCATCGGCAAGACCGGCGAATTGGGGGTTATTTTGGTTCAAATGGAAGTTTTTGGCGGTTTTTTGGCGGGAATTGTCTTTTTAAACTCAAAAATTTGATTTCTAGCTCATACTTTCACTTCAAAAATGAAGTGAACTCCACCAATTTCATTCCTATGGCGTCCAATTTCCCTGATAATTCCAGAATGCGAGTTTTCAATCGGTGAAAGTTTATTAGTGCGGAAGCACAGCGAATTTTCAACAAGTTACTGACGAAGAAAAGATTAATCAAGGAACGAGGATTTATAAATCGCTGATTGAATAATCCCACAACAGATATTGAAGAAAGGATAGTGCGGCGAAGATGGGAAGTGCTGTGCTACACTACCGCCGCTGTGGTTGTTCCAGTGGTGAAAGAATTTTATGCAAATTTACATGGAATCTACCAGGGAGTTGTTTATGTGTGAGGAAGATGGATCACTTTCACTTCTGCATGGATCAACGAATTATATACGATAGAGAATGTTCCTGTCTGCCACTATTCCAATTTCGTCCCAACGAGAAACCAGATGAATGAGATTTACTAATATTTAACGGACGAAATTGACGACTGGGAAACAAGAGAAAACGGGTATGTTAATTTTTCTGCAACACTCCTAAATCTCGTTTCAAAACATTGGCACTTTTTCATTTCTGCAAAACTGTTACTGACAATGAAGATCGGTAAAGTTTCAAAGAAAGTGACATTTTGAATTACTGCATCCAAAGGGGACTGCCAATTGACATTGGATCTATAATTGTGAAGTCGATTTTGGGCTCGATCGTTCATGGATCAACTTATGGGCTTGGACACCTCTCCATAATTTTCTTACTTTGCAGTCAGTTCCAAGTGCCCGATGAAAATTGGGAAAAGGTACTGCTACCTTGGAAGCCTTTAGATCCAACTGATAGATTCCCAATTTTTTAAGATGAAAATGACATGGCAATTATAGTAGATCAAGCATTTCAGAGTTCACTTCCAGTTCAAACCTTAGTCCCTGATAAGTCTCTGGTGATCCTGCGCCAAATTAAGAAATTGGAAAAGGAGGTACCAAATGTCATGAACGCAATTAATAATATCTCTGATTTCTTTGATCATCTAGACTGGAGGAAGAAGGAACATTATGAGCACTCAGGACATTTAGGAGATAGCTTAAAATGACTGATGAGGAGGATGAAGTTAATAGAAGAGGATTCCACTGAAGAATTTCCATTCCGACCCTTCTACAACCTCTTATGCAATCAATGGGTGATCTCAGAGGAGAATCTAGTACCGAGTCTGAAGATTAGTAGATTTATATTAAGAGGATTCCACTGAAGAATTTCCATTCTGACCCTTCTACAACCTCTTCGTTCATGTGCAAGGGTGATCTCAGAGGAGAATCTAGCACTGAATCTGAAGAATAGTAGATTTACCTTGCTACCTGTTTGAAGAATTTCCATTCCGACCCTTCTACAACCTCTTCGTTCATGTGCAATCAATGGGTGATTTCCATTCCAACCCTTCTACAACCTCTTCATTCATGTGCAATCAATGGGTGATCTCAGAGGTGAGCCCCTTCTACAACCTCTTCGTTCATGTGCAATCAATGGGTGATCTCAGAGGAGAATCGAGTACTGAATCTGAAGATTAGTAGATTTATATTACTATCTATCTGTCTATCTATGTATTTTAATTTGAATTTTGCATTTGCTTTGCTTTAAAATTATGCTTTTAGATCTATGTATAGTTAAGACTAAGCATAGGATGTTTTGTTTTCAGCATTTTGAGTGTTATGGCTTTGATTGCAATGCTGAATTAATGTATTGAGGTTGAGAAAATACCAAACTTAGGTGTGTTATTTAGCGTATAATGTACCCCTTAGAATTTATATATAAATGTGATGTTTTGTGTTGTGAAAGTTTATATGTGCTAAGTACATCATTTAGTTACTTAAAATTATGTCCATAATGATTAAAAAGATGTCGTTAAGGCTTGAAATTGACCGAAATCGCAAAAATCCAGAATTTGGACAAAATTAATAGAGCTCACCGATGGCGCCCTCGACGCCGCAGACAGCGAGATTTTCCCGAAACTTAGGATTTTAATTCTAATAGAGCATGCCGACGAAGCCATCGACCCCATTGACGGAGAGCTCACGAAAAAACACCTTTAACCGTGATTTTGACCGTCAACTGCCACTATTCATCATCCCCTTCCTCCTAAAAACACCATTTTCAACCTAGTGCTTGAAAGATCTTGGACTGGGAGGCAATTTCAAGGGTTTTTGACACCAGATTTAATCATCTCTAGGTAAGAGCTTCACTCCAAACTAAAAATATTTGATTTTCACCATGGTTTCTTCCACATTGAGGACACTTGAAATATTTGAGAATGTGAAAAAAATTTGGGAAGAAATTCATGGATCTTAATGATGAACTCTTTGAATTATCATTAGAAACCATGATTTGTATATTTGAAGTAATTTTTAAAATTTTTCTATAATTTGATTAGATTGAAATGGCTCCACGTCAAAAGAGAAAAGTTGAGTTTGACGAGTCTCGCTTCGTCAATGCGATGGCTCAAACAAAATTTACTTCTGTATTTAAAGGAAAGAACTGCATACAAGATCGAGTTTTTGAAAGTCCTGGACGAGAAATCGAAAGAGTTATTTCCGAGTGGAGGTGGAAAAACTTTTTTTACACCACTAATAAAGCTGATGCAAATGTTGTGAAGGAGTTTTATGCCAATGTGATTTATTCTAATGACGGAATTGTTCAAGTGCGTGGATTTCTTGTTGAGTTTACTGCCGCTCGCATCAACACTTTTTATGAAGTCCTAGACTCTTATAGCTGCCAATATGAATCCTTTAGTACAATGGAAGGCCCCCTGAATGATGTGATCAACTTTCTCACTAATGGGAAAGGAACATGGAAGATAAAGCAGCGAGAACGGGTAAATTTTTTCTGCTTTCATGCTGAATGCCACCTCTAAGGCGTGGCACTATTTCATTTCCTCTACTCTGTTACCTACCTATCACCATAGTGAGGTAACTAGATTATTCTGAATTTCTGTATTAAGAATAGTAGAACTATAAATGTGGGGAGAATAATTCTTAAGAATATCTAAATTTTTGTATTCAAAATAGTAAAACTATAAATGTGGGGAGAATAATTCTTAAGAATATATTTTGAATTTCTATATTCAGAATAATAGAACTATAAATGTGGGGAGATTAACTCTTAAGAATATATTGACTACGGTGAGGAGTGAGACAAGTGGAGGTCTAGGACATCCTGGACTATCTTTTAGAGTGGAGATTGGAGATGAAGAATGGGTTTATCCTATGAAACCCATTAGTAAGGATCGGCAAGGAGTGAGACTAGTGGAGGTCTAGGACATCCTGGACTTATTTATACAATTTGCAAACTTGAGGAGTGAGACTAGTGGAGGTCTAGGACATCCTGGACTTATTTATACAATTTGCAAACTTTATGGAGTGGAATTTGGAGATGAAGAATTATCTTATGAAACCCTCTAGTAAAGCTACTTTGAAGACTTATGAATCCCATGAGAAATGGAGAACTGGGAGTAGAAGTCATTTGAAGACTTTTGAATCCCATGAGAAATGGAGAACTGGGAGTAGAAGTCAAGAACCTTCTACTAGTAGAGATGTCCTACAAGTTATGACCTTCCACCTTCTAGTTCCCCTACCCTCTCTGATTTGATGAATGAGTTTCATGAGAAATGGAGAACTGGAAGTAGGAGTCAAGAACCTTCTACTAGTAGAGATGTCCCCTCCTATGACCTTCCACCTTCTAGTTCCCCTACCCTCTCTGATTTGATGAATGAATTAACTTGCAGCAGAAGAGAATGGGAGTAGAAGTCAAGAACCTTCTACTAGTAGAGATGTCCCCTCTACAAGTTATGACCTTCTCCATGAGAAATGGAGAACTCGAAGTAGGAGTCAAGAACCTTCTACTAGTAGAGATGTCCCCTCTACAAGTTATGACCTTCCATGAGTAGAAGTCAAGAACCTTCTACTAGTAGAGATGTCCCCTCTACAAGTTATGACCTTCCACCTAATCCCCTACCCTCTCTGATTTGATGAATGAGTTGACCTTGCAGCGGAAGAGCATAGACTTGAACAAGAACCTTATACTAGTAGAGATGTCCCCTCTACAAGTTATGACCTTCCACCTTCTAGTTCTAAGAACCTTCTACTAGTAGAGATGTTCCCTCTACAAGTTATGACCTTCCACCTTCTAGTTCCGTACCCTCTCTGATTTGATGAATGAGTTGACCTTGCAGCAAAAAAATATAGACTTAATAAGTGAAAGGATGCTCTCTGATTTGATGAATGAGTTGACCTTGCAGCGGAAGAGCATAGAATTAATAAATGAAAGGCTCTCTGATTTGATGAATGAGTTGACCTTGCAGCGGAAGAGCATAGAGTTAAAAAATGAAAGGATTGGAGGTTTAGAACGTCGACATTATTACAATAGTGAGTACCTTCAGAGGCATTCAAATTTTAAGGTAGCTTATTACGAAGCTCAGGCCCGACACTACAGAGGTGAGCCTAATGTTACTTTTCCTGAGTGCCCCCGATAAACTCAATATCATCCTGATCTACCTGCTGATCAAGGCGATGAAGATATAGCTTGGGATTTTGATATTGAATGAAATTGATGTACTTATATTTGTATTTTTATTTCTGTGATCTTTTTGGTAATAGAAATGGATGTTTATGTATTTGGACTTTTTTTTTTATTATTCTGTGTACTAGATAATTTTAATTTTTATTATAAAGTTACTGTTATAGTTAAATGTGCATGTGTAGTTTAATAGATGTTGAGTAGTATTTTGGAATGTAATGTGATTTTTATTTTATTTTCAAATTTTAAATTTTAATTGTTTTGTTTAGTATTATGGTTGTGTTAGGAAATGTTGTGCTTGTTTAATGTTTTAGTTTTATACTTATTTCAAAATTTGTTTTATTTAGTATTGTAATTGTGTTAGGAAATGTTGTGCTTGTTTAATGTTTTAGTTTTATACTTATTTCAAAATTTCATAAAAATTTCTTTAATGATTTATATGTGTAGAAAGCGTCTAATATTATAGACCAGGTGAAGTAAGTGTTAGGAAATATTGTGCTTATTTAATGTTTTAGTTTTATACTTATTTCAAAATTTCATTACCCAGAAATTCCTCTATTGATTTATATGTGTAGAAAGCTCCTAATATTACAGACTAGGTAAAGTAAAAATTTAAGAAGGCCTACAGAAATTTCAGAATGATGAAAATGCCTACAATATTGAGGTATGATTTATATTTATTGTTTTTCTTTCCACCTCTAATATTTCATATTTAAAAATTTAAGTTTGGGGGAGGGAAGAAAAAGATTAACTATTAGATGTCCTCTATTTCAATATTTTTAAAAATTATTTATATGATTTCATGTAGTGAATTTAATTCTGGTAACTATATTTTTGTAGCCATTTAAATATTATGGTAGATTTAAAGAAATATTTTTGTAATGAAAATTAATNAAGCAAAAAGGACCAAAATGTGGAGATTTGAACTAGACCGCCGACGGCGCCCTCGACCCCGCCGATGACGAGTTTTTCCCGAGGCTACAAGACAAAATTCTTTAGAAGTCTGCCGACGGCGCCCTCGAGGCCGCTGACGGCGAGCTCGGCGGTTATGCCTACTCAAGCTTTGGATAAGGACAAATTTTGAAGGGATGCTTAGGAAACTCTTGGGAAAGCTCATCCACAACTTAAATAGACTATTTTGGCCAAAATTTGAGAGGGGACAGAGAGTCTAGAGGAGAGGGAAGTGCTAGTGAGAGTTCCTAGAGCTTAGAAAGGTTCCAATATTGTGAGGAATTCTTTGAGAGATTGTAAGAGTGGAGGGAANAAATTCAATAAAGGAAAAAGAAAGGATTGAAAATAATACCTGAAAAGAAAAGAAAAATATATAGGATTGAAAGCAATCTAAATGAAAAAGAGAAAAGAAAGAAAAAAATTATGGAAGTGAGGAGAAGCTTGAGGATATGCCGGCTTCACTGGGACCCACGTTAAAGGGAAAACCTAATACATTCTTGAACTTATATTTATGGATTAGAAATTTTACTAGTAGTGTTCCCATGAAGTTCTTATCATTTGAATATTCTAAGTGACTTAATATTGCAACATATAGNCATCAGAATCTCCAACAGGTATAATTTTTTTATGTATTTAATGCTTTAGTTTACCCTTCATTTTTAAAGCTCTTCATGTAAAAATCTTTTAAAAATTTAAGTTTGGGGGAGGGGGGAGAAGAAGAAAAATCATTTTTAGAAAGAGAGAAAGAACATAATTATTAATAAAGTTTTATGAAATCTTAATTTGTATTTTTGAAGTATTAAAAATCTTAAAAGATTCATGTAAAAAGAAAAGAAATAAACTTTATGAAATGTTTAAGTTAATATAAATTTTTTAAGTGAAGAAATATAAAAAGTTTTTCACTTTAAGAAGAGGATAGTGAAGTTCAAATCATTAAAGGTTATCCAGATATAGTAATCCTAACACATAAGAAAAAGAGAGAGAAGAAAAGAAAGAAAGAAAATAAAAAAGAATTAAAAATTATCCTGAAAAGAAAAGAAAAAGAATACATATATATATATATATATATATATATATATNATCCCCATGAGATCTGAGTAGTTTTCTCTATCTTTCTCCTTGTCTCGAGATTTGTGAAATGGTGATTTGAATTGGTGAAGCATGAAAATGTTCTTCTCCTTGTCTTGAGATTTGTGAAATGGTGATTTGAATTGGTGAAGCCATGAAAATGTTTTGTCTCAAGATTTGTGAAATGGTGATTTGAATTGGCAAAGCCATGAAAATGTTTAAGAAATTTGATGATCTTTTCACTTCTAAACCACTCCCTGTGGGATCGATATATAGGACTCCATTAGAGCCCTATATTACTTTAGCGATACCTACACTTTTGTTGATAACTGTGACTTTACAATTATTGAATATTTATTATGTCCATATTTATCTTATATTTTAATCATATAAAAAGTCGTTGTCATCAATCAGCTAACTGAAGTGTTACAGTAGTAGGGGAAATTTCTCCGAAATCTAAACATTTAAAAATTGATAAAGGCGTAAGATTGATAATCACTCCTAAATAACATAAATCTTTTCCGTAAAACTTTCTCCAATTGCACAAGGTATATTAAAACTACTAGGATCTTTTAATTTTTCAGGAAGCTTTTTCTGAATAATAACACTACACTCTTCACTAAGTGCAACAGTCTCATGATATGTAAACTTCCTTTTCTTATTTAGTACATCCTTCATAAATTTCACATAACTTGGCATTTGCTCCAAAGCTTCAATAAAAGGAATATTTATCGTATTTAATACGTCCTTCATAAGCTTCACATAACTTGGAATTTATTCCAAAGCTTCAACAAAAGGAATATTTATTGTTAACTTTTTAAGGATTTCCAAAAATTTTGTAGATTATTTATCTTTATTCTTCTGCTTCAGTCTTTGAGGAAACGGAGGTAATGATTTTTCTACAGGGACATGTGTTTGTTCATTTTCTTGTTGATCATTTTTCATTTCTTCCTTCTCTTCATCAACTTCAGTTTCTCTTTGGATCATTGTTTCAACTTCTTTTCTACTTCATAATTGAATAGCTTTAATTTGCTCTTTATTTTGATCTTTTGGATTAACTTCCACCGTACTTGGAAGAATTCCAGAAGGTCTATTATTAAGTGTAGTAGCAATATATCCTAATTGATTTCCAATATTTCTAATAGCAGCCCCTTGATTCTGTATTTGATTTCCCATATTCAACATTACATCTTCCATCGTCAACCTCTTTTCCTTAACTTGCGGGTTAGGGTTGGAGTTAAATCCTGGAGGAGAATAAGGTCAAAAATTAGGATTTTCTTGATTTTCTATGATTTTCGAATGGATTCACCGAATTATTATAATTATTCCAACTAAAAATAGGGTGATTTTTCCATTCAGGGATAAAATAGTTAGAATAGGGATTGTTATTTCAATTATTTATAGCATTTAAAGTTTCATAAGATGATTGAGTTCATTAATCTGTCCTAGTGAATCCTCCTCTAATACTTGGGGTATTTGAGAATAATCCACTCCCATTTGATCAATCTTTCTAGAAATAGTAGCAATTTGAGATGCCAAAATAGACATTGCATCAGAATCAACAATACTAGCTACTCTCTTAGGATTTACCCTTTTAGAGGGCCATTAAAAATTATTAGTAGCCCTTTCTTCAATTAAAGAATATGCTTCATCAAAAGGTTTTGACATTAATGAACCACCCACAGTAACAACTATAATAGATCAAAGTAATCCTACTAATCCACTATAAAATGTTTGAATTATTAACCAATCTGGTAAAGCATGGTGTGGACACTTTCTAAGAAGATCTTAAATCTATTCTCAGGCTTCATATATCGATTCCCCTTCAAACTAATAAGAAGATGTAATATCATTTCTAAGCTTAGCGGTTTTCAAGGTTGGAAAATATTTAGCCAAGAATTTTTATGATAGTTCTCTCCAACTTCTAATAGATTGATAAACCAAAAATATATGCATTTTTAGAAACATATTTTATACCTATTTTTGATGATATTGCACTTTAATGGAAGGTATTTTGATGTATTCTTGCAGGTTATTGATTTTTAGGGTTTAAAACAAAAAGAAAGCAAAAATGACAAAATTTGGATTCAAAATGATGTTTTTGAAGAAATGCTCAGCACCGGCAGCGGCAAGTGCAGCGCCGGCGGCGCAGAACAAATTAACGATGAGATTTTTTACTTAGCGCCGACAGAGCCAAACCAGTGCTAACGGCGTAAAAGGTGGTGCAAACCTTATTTCTAGATGGTTCAATGTATTTAAACAATTTTTTGAAAAGTTTTTGGAGGCAACTCTTAGAGAGCCGACCATGGCCTCTATTTGAGGCCGAATTTCATCAAAAAAGGGCTCCTCTACATTTTTCACTCCTCTACTTTCATTTTTCGCACCACATCATTCCATTCCACTTCCATATTGGAGTCAATTAGTGATTTTGTTTTCATAGTTTAGAGTATTTGTGGGGAGATTTAGTGTGAAACATTCTGTAAGCGTGTTGGAGAAGGAGAAAAGTGTGAGATATCTTCTTCCTGCATTTCTAAGGAAAGTTTATAACGGATTTGCTTTGAGAAAGAGTTTTCAGATAAGTATTGTTTGTTTATCAGTGTTGTATGAACTTTCTTTTATATATGAAATTTGTGTTTTGTTATTTCTTTCTCATGAAGTCTGAGTAGTTCCCTCTATCTTTCTCCCTACTCTGAGATATGGTGAAATGAAGAGATAATATGAATGTGCCAATATTAAATTGAAAAATAAATTCTAATGATTTTTCAACTCTAAACTTAATTTACCTTTCGATCTGGCCAATTGAATTGTTAAAATGTAATGAAACATATGATCCGGGAAATGGGGTATGATTTCTACAACAAAGTAAGGATCACATTTGATTCCATGAAGAAGAACATCATTTATGAAATTAAGTGCAAATAAATAGAAAATATTCTTTGTTGGGTGTAGAATTGGAGAACCTTTAGACAGCTAAAATCCTCAATTCAGTCTTAATATTTAAAACTGAAGCGAGAGCAAGCCTTCAGGTGAAAGGAAGTGGGAGCTCTAGAGTGGGAGTCGGTATCCTCCTAGCCTAGCCACGGATTTAGGCACTAAACACTGAGAATAGCCAATGTTTTTCTATGAACTGTATCAGGGTAGAGAATTAAAATTACTCCTATTTGGCACAATACATATTATGAACATTTATCTCATCTCATTTTACCATAGCTTTATTGTAGTGTGAAGCGGATGCTTTTTCACATAAGAATCTTCGTTACATAAACATAGTTAATAAATTAGTATTTACTATTTGATGCTTTTTCACATAAGAATCTCTGTTACATAAACATAGTTAATACATTAGTATTTACTGTTTTAAATTTTGCATATTTTATTTGCACATACGAATCTCCATTAAATAAACATAGTTAATAAATTAGTATTTACTATTTTAAATTTTGCATATTTGATTTGATAATAGTTTATAAATTTAATTTGGAAATTAGTGACAGTGATTTCAATTGACTTTCTGTGAATTTCTTAGCAAATTTATCATTTCTAATTTAAACTGACAGTAATTTCAATTGACATTCTGTGAATTTCCTAGCCAATTTGTCATTTCCAATTTAAACCTTCCCCGTAGGATCGATATTTGGGGCTTAAATAGAAAGTTCATTATTACTTGATAATGATATGTATACTTGCGTAGAATTTGAATATTAATTGATTATATTTAATTAATTTCTATACAATCTATCGCAACAAAAAAGTAGGATCAAGTTTTTGGCGTCATTATCGGGGAAGGTAACTGTTGAATTAAATAATTTTGATAAATTAGGAAATTTAGATATAATATATATACCATAAAAAATTATTATTATTAAAAAAATTTGAAAAAATTTAAAAAAATCAAAAATCCAAAAAGAAATATTTTTATTAATGTTTTATTTTGCTTGCTTTATTTGCTTTTGTGAACTATTGGATATGAAGATTTAGTACCTTACGATTTAGAACTAGAACGAACTACTAAAAAAAATCGAAAACAACAAAGAGAAATTAAAAATTTACAAGAAATGGTGAATAACTTAGATAATCCAATAAATGAAAATCGACAAAGACCTTTAATTGAAGTTTTCAACAAAAGAAAGTTTATTAGTTTCAACGCGCAGCGATTATACGATAAAGTTATTACGAAAAGAAGATTGATCAAGGAAAGAGGATTTGTTAATCATGGAGTGATCAATCCTACTGGTCCAATTGATAAAATCATTATGTAAAGGTGTTGAGAAGTTCTGTGTTACACTACATCTGTGGTTGTCATACTTGTGGTGAAAGAGTTTTTGCAAAATTACATGGAATTACTCAAGGTTTTATCTTCGTACGAGGTAAGACTGTACCATTTACTCCTGCAAGGATTAATGAATTGTATATGGTAGACAACATTTCAATCTGTCATCATACAAATTTCATTCTTACACGAGATTTGATGCAAGACGTGTATAATCTTCTGACGGATGAAAGTGATATGTGGGAGATATGAGATGAAGGATTTGTTAGTTTTTCTACTTCATTACTTAATCCAGATTTGAAGCAATGGCATTTCTTTATTGCTGCAAAATTACTCCCTACTATGAAAATTAGTAGAGTCGCCAAAGAATGTGCTATTTTAAATTACTGCATTCAAATGGAAAAACCCATTAATATAAGGTTTAGTATATTTAAATCTATTATGGGTATCCTTACTAATGGACCAATTTATGGACTTGGGCATCCATCCACCATCTTTTTGATTTGCTGTCAAGCCAAAGTTCCATATAAAAGTTGGGAAAAGACTTTATTACCTTGGGAGCCCATGAATCCTATAGATGAGAAATATTGTGGAAATGGAAAAGAAGTATTAGAAGCCATCATAGATCAATCTTCATATGCTTCAACTCCATTAATACCACCAACGGTTGGAAGTTCACTTGCTTTGGAAAAGTAATTGAAGAAAATTGAAAGGGAACTTCAGAGTATTATGAATGCAGTAGGAGATCTTAAATACCTTTTTGATCAACTAGATTGGATAATGAATGAAAATTTTGGTCACACTGGAACCTTTGAAGTAAGATTAGTTCGGATGTTTAAATAAAATGGGTGGATCGAAGAAAATTTGATAGATAAATTCACGTACCAATCCTTCTACACCTTATATGTTCATTGTCAATCCTGCTTGTGTGATTGTGTAATTAGTGTGAAGAAAATTTGAAAGTTGGGAAAATTGTTTTGGGATAGTGTTTAGTTTTGTGGCTTGATTTCAACGCTGATTTAAAACTAGTTTGTTTAATATGTGTGATTGTGTAATTAAAAAAATGTGTTTGTACAAAGTGTACTTTCATATATAAAAGTTAGTTTATTGTTGTTTGTGAAAATTTGTGTTGGTGAAATGTTTCATTTTGTGAATTATTGTTAGATAAAAATTTGTGTTTAAAATACTAAAAAATTTAGAGTAAGTCGATAGGAAATTGAAAATTAAAAAAAAATCAAAATATGAAATTTTCGGGCCTTCCGTGCCGACAGCGCCCTCGGCCTGACAGCAGATTTTAACCCATAAAAATTTCCAATTTTTACAATGGCCACCATTTTTGTGCTTAAGTCATCTTCAACCTTCAGTTTGGGTGGCTAGGGCTTGATTGTGGTTAGATTTGAGTGATTTAAAGGCTAAACGACTTTGAATTTCATCTTCTCTAGGTAAGAGTACACTTTAAACCAAAAATTTTTTATTTTCACCAAAAATTTATCTCACATTGCATGGTTATGAAAATATCAAAAAAAAATTTTGAGAAATTTTTGAGGAAATCCTTTGGTGTTGAACTCTTATATAGTGATTTGATGTTCAAAATGTTTTACATTTTGATTTTTGGAATTTTAGAATTTATTTGGATTTTTCTAAAATTTCTAGATTTCTTATGGCACCTAGATTAAGCAAAAGGAAAGTAAAATATGACGAGCAGAGATTTGTTAGCTTTAGATCCAATGCTCGATTTCAAAGCATTTCTCAAAATGAAAATGTAATTCAGGACCAAAGTTTTAAAAATCCAGGAGGAGAAGTTGAACGTTTGATTATTGCTCGGGAATGGGAAAACTTCTGTTATTTTACCGTCGATGCGATAACTAGGATTGTAATGGAATTTTATGCCAACCTTCCTAAAGCTTTTGATGATTATGTATTTATTCGTGGAAATAGGGTCAAATTTACTCCAAATAAAATAAATGAGTTTTGTTCTTTAGAAGATGTGTATAGATGCCAGTGTCATTCTTTTTCTATTACAAATCAGGCTTTAGATGAAGTTATTTCTGTTCTGACTAGTGAGAAAGGGGCTTGGAAAATAAAAAATGGAGTTAAAGTTAACTTCCCCCATACTAATTTAAATGTAGTATCTAAGGCCTGACATTATTTTATTTCTAGAAGAATGATTCCGACGAACCATCATAGTGAGGTGACCAAAGATAGAGCCATCGTGAACTATTGTATTCAGCAAGTTATGGACATAAATGTGGGCTATATTAATTATATGAACACTCAATCTATTGCTCTGAGAGAGACTTCTGGTGGATTGGCACACCCTGCTCTTATTTTACACACTTTGTGAGCAGGCAGGAGTTGATTTTAGACCTGATGAGGAGAGGATTGAGCCTCAGAGACCTATTGGGCCTACAAACATCAAGACATATGAATCTCATGTTGAATGGAGATCTGGCAGTAAGGCTAGAGATATTCCTTCTACTTCTAGGGATATTCCTTCTACCTCTCATGGACCTACTTCTAGTGACCCAGCAACAAAGAACTTTTGGATCAGATGATGATACAACAGAGAGATATTTTATGGACTATAGGATGCATAATATGGAAGCCAGAAATGCTCGCTCTGATGATTTGATACGACAAAAATTTGAGTATGGTGCTGCTTATGATGATGCTAGTTAAATACCTAAGGAGAGAACATTCAGTTCAGTTCCCTGTTCACCCTGTGTTTACTCCATATCAACAGCAGAAGTTGGATGTAGATGAAGACGAAGATGATATTGACTAGTGATCTTTTTGTTTATTTGTTTGTGTTTGTACTATGTGACTGTATTGTTTATGTTGTGATGTTGTTTAGACTTTGTTTGTTATGTTATGTGAAACTGTAATGTAGAAGACTGNTCGGCAGCGCCGAGGGCAGTGCCAACGGCCTAGAACAAATTAACACGGATATTTTTTACTCAGAGCCGACGGCAATAGATCAGCGGGCGGTGCAGACCACGTTTCTAGAAGTTTTATTATATTTGGACAATTGTTTGAAGAGTTTTTGGAGGCACCTCTTGGAGAACCGACCTTGGGCTCTATTTGAGGCTGAATTTTATCAGAAAAAGGGATCCTCTACATTTTTCACTCCTCTACTTTCATTTTTCACACCACATCATTCCATTCCACTTCCATTTTGGAGTCAATTAGTGATTTTGTTTTCATAGTTTAGAGTATTTGTGGTGAGATTTAGTTTGAAACTTTCTGTAAGAGTGTTGGAGAAGGAGAAAAGTGAGAGATATCTTCTTCCTACATTTTTAAGGAAAGGCTATAAAGGATTTGCTTTAAGAAAGAGTTTTCAGATAAGTATTGTTTATTTATCAGTGTTGTTTGAACTTTCTTTTATATATGAAATTTGTGTTTCGTTATTTATTTCTCATGAAGTCTGAGTAGTTCCCTCTATCTTTCTCCCTACTCTGAGTTATGGTGAAATGAAGAGATAATATGAATCTGCCAATATTAAATTGTAAAATAAATTGTGATGGTTTTTCAATTTCAAACTTAATTTACCTTTCGATCTGACCAATTGAATTGTTAAAATATGTTGTGAAACATATGATCTGGGATATTGAGTATGAGTTCTACAACAAAGTAAGGATCACATTTGATTCCATAAAGGATAACATCGTTTTGTGGAATAAAGTGCAAATAAATAGGGAAATATTCTTTATTGGGTGTAGAATTGGAGAACTTTTAGGGTGACAGACTAAAATCTTTAATTCAGTCTTAGTGTTTAAAAACTGAAGCAAGAGCTAGCCTTCAGGTGAAGGGAAGTGGGAGTTCTAGAGTGGGAGCCGGTATACTCAGAGCCTAGCCACGGATTTAGGGACTAAACACTGAGATTAGCCAAAGATTTTCTATGCACTGTGTCAGGGTAGAGAATTAAAATTGCTCAAATTTGGCACAATACATATTATGAACACTTATCTCATCTCATTTTACCATAGCCTCATTGTAGTGGGAAGGATGCTTTTTCACATAAAAATCTCCATTACATAAACATAGTTAATATATTAGTATTTACTGTTTTAAACTTTCCATATTTGATTTGATAATAATTTATAAATTTAATTTTGATTATATCTCAACAATTGAAATTAGTAACAATGATTTCAATTGACTTTCTGTGAATTTCCTAATAAATTTCTCATTTTCAATTTAAACCTTCCCCGTATGATCGATATTTGGGGCTTAAATAGAAAGTCCAATATTACTTGATAACGATATGTATACTTGCGTAGAATCTGAATATTAATTGATTATATTTAATTAAATTTTACACAATCTATCCCAACAAAAAAATTCGGATCATAGATCCAGGGCTAACAAATTTAACCAAGCCTTAGCTTTATCCCATAATGAAAAAGGAAAAAGTCTAAACCTAATAGCATCATTAGACACTCTGTCATATTTAAATGTAGCACAACTTTCAAGAAAATTAACAAGATGTAAGTTAGGATCTTCAGTAGGTGATCCTCCAAAATGATTATTTTGTACTATCTGGATAATAGCAGGTTTAAGCTCAAATGAATTAGCAGCAACATCAGGATTTTGAATAGTCAAGTGAAATTCATCTACTGTCGGATTTGCATAATCTTTTAAAGGTCTTTGTCAATTTTCATTTATTGGATTATCTAAGTTTTTTTCCATTTCATGTAAATTTTTAATTTCTCTTTGTTGTTTTTGAATTTTTCTAATAGTACGTTCTAATTCTGAATCATAAGGTACTAAACCTTCAGATCTCAATATTTCACATATACAAATAAATTACACAAAGAAAAATAAACACTCTAATAAAATATTTCTTTTTGAATTTTTTTTTTATTTTTTTAATATTTTAATCTTATTTTATGGTACATATATTATCTCTAAAATCCCTAATTTATCAAAACTATTTAATTTAACTGTTACCTTCCCCAGCAACGACACCAAAAACTTGATCTGATATTTTTTTTGCGATAGATTGTGTAAAATTTAAACAAGTTCAATTAATTAATATTAGAATTCTATGCAAGTATACGTATCGTTATCAAGTAATAATGAACTTTCTATTTAAGCCCCAAATATCGATCTCTACGGGGAAGGTTTAAATTCTAAATGATAAATTTGCTAGGAAATTCACAGAAAGTTAAGTGAAATAACTGTCACTAATTTCAATCATTGAGATGTAATGAAAGTTAAATTTATAAACTATTATTAAATCAAAAATGTAAAGTTTAAAACAGTAAATACTAATCTATTAACTATGTTTATGTAACAAAGAGTTTTATGTGAAAAACATCCATCCCACTATAATGAAGCTGTGGTAAAATAAAATGAGATAAATATTCATAACATGTATAGTGCCAAATATGAGCAATTTGAATTCTCTACCCTGATACAGTGCATAGAAAATCATTGGCTAATCTCAGTATTTAGTCCCTAATCGTGGCTAGGTTAGGAGGATATCGGCTCCCGCTATAGAGGTCCTACTTCCTTCACCTGAAGGCTAGCTCTCGCTTCAGTTTTTAAACAATAAGACCAAATTGAAGATTTTTGTCTGTCACCCTAAAGGTTCTCCAATTCTACACCCAACAAAGAATATTTCTCTATTTATTTGCACTAATTCCATGAACTATGTTCTCCTCCACGGAATCAAATGTGATCCTCACTCTGTTGTAGAACTCATACTCCATTTCCTAGATAATATGTTTCACAACACATTTTAACAATTCAATTGGCCAGATCAAAATGTAAATTAAGTTCGGAGTTGAAAAATCATCACAATTTATTTTACATTTTAATAATGGCACATCCATATTATCTCTTCATTTCACCATATCTTAGAGTAGGGAGAAAGATAGAGGGAACTACTCAGATTTTATGAGAAAGAATTAACAAAACATAAATTTCATATATAAAAGAAAGTTCATACAACACAGATAAACAAAAAATACTTATCTAAAAACTCTTTCTCAAAGAAAATTCTTTGTAGCCTTTCCTTAGAAATGCAGGAAGAAGATATCTCTCATTTTTGTCCTTCTCCAACACTATTACAGAAAGTTTCACAGTAAATCTTACCCCAAAAACTCTAAACTATGAAAGCAAAACAAAATATTGACTCCCATATGGTAGTGGAATAGAATGATGTGGTGTGAAAAATGAACTTAGAGGGGTGAAAAACATAGAGGAGCACTTTTATTCATGAAATTCGGCCCCAAATAGAGCCCAAGTTCGATTCTCCAAGATGTGCCTCCAAAAACTCTTCAAAAAATCTTCCAAATTCATCAAACTTTCTAGAAACAGGGTCTACATCGCCTCTGGCGCCGTCGGCGTTGATCTGGTGCCATCAGCACTGAGTAAAAAACTCGAGCCTTAAGTTGTTCTACACTGTCAGCGCTGCCAGCGCGGAGCATTTCTTCAAAAACATAATTTTGACTCCAAATTTCATCCTTTTTGCTTTCCTTTTGCTTTAAGCCCTAAAAATCAACAACCTACAAGAAAATGTCAAAATACCTTCCATTAAAGTGCAATATCACCAAAAATGAGTATAAAATATGGGTCTAAAATCCATTAAAGTGCAATATCACAAAAAATAAGTATAAAATATGGGTCTAAAAATGCATATATTTTCTCAACATGGAACCAATTTTTAATTAGGCACTAATCCTCAAGCTTCTCCTCCCATTTTCAACTTTTTCTTTTCTTTTTCTTTTTTCTTTCCTTTTCTTTTTCTTTTCTTTTTCAAGCAAGGATTACTATAGCTGGATAGGCCCTTAATGATTTTGAATCTCATTCTTCCTTTCCTAAAGCAAAGAGTTGATAATTTTTTTTCACTTAAAAACATAATAATTATTTTGAAAATTAATTACAATAAAAGAAATTTAAGTTTTGAAAATAAATGGTCTAAATTTCTAACCTTTTCAAAAATACAATTTTTCTTACTAAACATAGTTACACAATTCTTAGCATTTTTGACACTAAAAAATTTTAACTTTAATTTTTTTTCTTCATTACTATAAATTTTAACTAAATTCTCTTACTCATTTCTAAAATCAAAATTTTACTTCCCTAATATAACTTAGTATACAAAATTATTTTTTTAAATCAAAATCAAATTTATTTGAAGTACATTTGAGAACAAAGAAACTTTCAAGTTTCTTTAAAATTTTTCATTCCCCCAAAATTAAATTTTTAATAGAAATAAAACATTTTAGCATCATATATAAATAAGTAAAAATGAAAAATAACTATAACATGCTTGCAAGAATTTTTATATCCTAAATATGCAAGTACAAAAATTAAAAACAGGAGTAAAAATTTAATTGATCAAATTTTCAATTACTTAAACTATGGAGATTCATCAGACTTCTATGCAGTGGAGTATAACATAAAAGCAATTAAACATACTAACAAACTTACATGACTACAACATAAAGAAAAATAACTGGTAGGAATTTGAAACTTTTAAATATGCAGCTTTAAGTAGCAAGTTAGCTGAATTTTAAAACTTTCTAAGATTCCAGAATTAATTTCAATAAACACTAAATAAATACAACAACACAATTAAAACAATTAATACCACTAAAACATACTAACTAAACATAAATACATCACAGTAGGTGTACAAAACAAAACACAACATAACAAAAACTAGCGGTCTTTACAATAACAACTAAAAACATAACAAAAAAGTACAGAATATCTGCACCAACCACAGTTCATAATAATACAAAAACTAAAAACATAAAACAGAACTAAAGATCCAAATTAATCATCATTCTCCTCATCACTATCATCACTACGCAAGCAGTTGTAGGCTCATATGATGGATATCTAGGGTGTTGAGGAAATACTACATCCCGGATACCTCTAATGAGATGCTTCATATTTATGTTGTATTCCTCTTCATAATCACTTTGTCTTCTCATATATTCATCCATATGCTCTGCAAAATGTTCTAAATTATACAACAACTCAAAAAGAGTTATTAGAAATAGTATATGTCTTTGATGAATTTAGATCATATTTAATTGGAACTCATTGCGTAGTGCATACAGATCATTCTGCTTTTAAGTACCTAATGAAAAAGAAGGATGCTAAACCAATACTTATAAGATGAATTCTTCTTTTGCAAGAATTTGACCTTGAAATAGTAGATAGGAAGGGAACTGAAAATCAAATTGCTAATCATTTGTCTAGACTTGAGTTAGAAAAACCTTTTTCATTGGTATAAATAACATTATTTA
The DNA here is from genome assembly GCA_002079205.1 of Phalaenopsis hybrid cultivar. NCBI lineage: Eukaryota > Viridiplantae > Streptophyta > Magnoliopsida > Asparagales > Orchidaceae > Phalaenopsis > Phalaenopsis hybrid cultivar. The sequence continues at coordinate 44,833 of JXCR01147132.1, forward strand.
ATATCCTTTCCATAAGTTGTGACTGAGAATCGGATCCAAAAGTCTGACCCTGTGATGTAGAAGCATGTGAAGTAGAACCTCATGAAGTAGAGGCAGCAGAGGTACTAAAGAATCCACCCTTCCAACCAAAAATAGAACGATGTGAATAAGTCTTAACATTCACACTGGTAATGGGCTTCAGTGGTTGTAAGATCACCTCCTAGCTGTCCTATCTAACACTAGCCTGCTCGCATAATGAAAAGATCAAGGATATGAATCCCAAACCTACAGTAGTAGTAGAGGCAGCTGAATTGGTAATAACTCCATAAATCAATCCTCCAATATCAATTGGCTTGGACTGCTGAATACAGTAGTTCAAAGTTGCTCTTTCTCGAGTCACTTCTCTCAAATGATTTGTAGGCAGCAGACAAGCAGAAATAAAATAATGTCATGCCTTTACAGTGGCATCCAACTTTGAAGTAGAAAAGTTTACCCTTCTTTCATTTGTAATTTTCCATAATCCTCTCCAAACAGTCAAAGATGATATAATCTCATCTAACTTCTCCTCAGTAAGATTATAGTTTGCATAAAAACATAAAGTACTCGAGTGCAAATGATAAAACTGATTAATTACCTCATAAGAAAATGGTACTTTCTTCCTCCTCACTATGACTCCTTCCTCATCAGCCTTTGAGAGATTAGCATAGAAATCTCGTACCACAGAAACCATGCCAACAGCAAAAAATAACATAACCGCTCCACTGGCGACTAAAAATCAACTCTTCTACAGCTCCTCCAGGACTTTTAAAACATTGTTCAGGAATTAGTTTCCTCTAATGCAGTGCATCAATGTATCGATCCTGAGCTCTTGAACTAATAAATTTATTTAAATTGAATGGAGTTTTCCCCTTTCTTCTCTTCATTCTTGGTGCCATTTTCTAAAAAAATGTATAAAATTCAAAATAAATTTCACAATCAACTTCAAATCACTAAACTCAACTTCTAAAAACATAAACTAACAAATCCATGCATTATCCATCAATTTTTCTCAAATTTTAACCATGAAAAGTGATTTCGGGCAGCTCATGAATGAGCTCAAAATACATGGTAAAAATAATTTTTTTTGCATAAACGTGAAGCTCTTACCTCAAGAAGATCAAATCTAACAAATTTGGCTTGAATCCAATAATAAATCTTCAAATAGGTGATGCCCTAGGTCTCTAAATCACAAAAATCGAAGGTAGGAGGCGAGCGAAGGTGCGTTAATGGTGTTTTTCGGCCCAAATATTCATTTAAAACCGTTCGTGAACCAGTTTTCGTGAACCGATGCTTAAGCGTGAATTGTTCGGCGCTTAGACGCCTGTCTTTTTGTTTAGGCATCACTTAAGCGCAGTTTTGGCACTTAGACACTAGTGCAAAAATTTAGATTATTTTTATTTAAGTGAAATGCATTTCTAGTCTAAGTCAACGAATCCTCTATGGTCTCAAAACACTGTAAATAACCATCTTCTCCCCTCTTATCTCTTCTCTTACTCAAGATTCACCAATTTAAACTAATTTGATTCAACACTCAACACTAAATAACACAAAATTTCACACAAACAAAACATTAATATTAATTCACGAACGATTACAAACACTTTCAAATACATCGATTCTCAATCCAAATAGTCTCGGATGAGAAAATTTCTAAACATAATACTAGATCTTAATAACCTAAAACACACATTAAAACACTTAACAAACAAACACTGCACACATAAACTCCAAATCCCGAACTTAATTTCATTCCCTAGTTGATGGAACAAATTATGGCCTATCGTTAGTCTCTCCTTCAGCATTTGGAATGTATATCTGAAAGAACGGACGATGATTAATAACTCTGGTTAAATCTTCTTCAATTCATTTGTTCTTCAGATACATTGCCTTGTCTGCTTCATCTATAAAATTGGTATGGCTAAACTGCATCTTAAGTTGTCTTCCCATATGATCCAGATGTGCGTTAACTTCCATCACTTTCACTTCAATTGAAGCCATGTTAGCCTCAATTTTAATGATTTTTTCCGCTATTCCTTTGATACTAACGTCGAAGAAACCATTGTATAACTCTTGCGCACTTTGACTAATAAACTTCTTTCTCATTGCTTCCTCCTTCCTTAAATCACTCTCCCAATAAGACATTTTTCAAAACTTCTCTCTTTTCACCTATAATTTAAGGGTTAAATGAAGGTGTGGTGAAATTTATCTTTATCCCTTCTATTTATAGGCTCTAAACCTCCCCCATAACTCCTAGGCACGTCTTATAACTGTTCTTACACGTTCAAGCCAACTAATTTGTGGTTTAAAACTTCTAGAAACCAAAATTGCACATGTTTTTTAACTGTCGCACTTAAGCGTCAGACCTTCGCGCTTAAGCGCCTATGCTTAATTTATCACAAGTCAACTTAACTTCCAAACATTCATTTTGCATGTCTAAGTCATCTTTTAAGGCCTTAGAATAATCACCAACTCAATATATTGTCAAAATACTACTAGAATTTTCTAAATCACACACAATAGCATAAAAATAAAAACAAACACACAGATAACTATGGGGTGCCTCCCACAGAGCACTTGGTTTAATATCGTTAGCCCCACGTAACCAGTGCTTATTCTGGTTGACACGACATCAGAAAATCATTTAATTTAAGTTGCTCACCTCTAGAGTAGGATTTCAGCCTGTGATCATTCACTTTGAATATATTGTCAGTTTTAGGATCTTTGATATCCACAGCTCCATAGGGATAAACTTTCATCACAACAAATGGGCCCATCCACCTGGACTTAAGTTTGCTAGGAAATAATCAAAACCTTGCATTATAAAGCAAAACTTGTTGCCTTGGCATCTCATTCCTCCTAGAAATATTACCTACTCATTGACATTGATCACAAGTTTTGATATAAACATTAACATCTTTAAAGATTGTAGGCCAATAAAATTCATATTGTAAAATTTTGTATGTTGTTTTATCAACGTCAAAATGTCCCTAAAAATCAAAATTATGACATTTTTGGATAATTTCATAAGTTTATTTTAAAGGCACACATCTTCAAATAATAATATCCTTTCCTTATTTATAAAAAAATAAGTCAGCTTTAAATACAAATTTCCTCTTCTGTTGGTATGTCATTCCATATGGTATAATATCGCTAACAATGAAGTTCACAATGTCGGCATACCATGGAACACACCACTCATTAACATTAAACAATTCTTCATCTGAAAAATGTTCTTTAATTTCTTTTTCAAAACAGAGTGGTTTTTCTAATTCAAGCTTGGAAAAATGATCAGTAATTTGATTCTCAACTCCCTTCCTATCTACCATTTTAAAGTCAAGTTCTTGCAAAAGAAAAACCCATCTTATCAATATTGGTTTTGCATCCCTCTTTTTCATTAAATACTTAATAACATAATAATTTGTATTCACTATACATTGAGTTCTAATTAAGTATGATCTAAAATTATCAAAAGCATATACTACTGCTAATAATTCTTTCTCAGTTGTGGTATAATTAATTTGAGTTTCATTAAGAGTTCTACTAGCATAGTAGATAACTTTGAAAATCTTATCATGCTTCTGTCCTAAAATAGCTCCAATAGCATAATCAATAGCATCGTACATTAATTTAAAAGATTTTTCCCAATTTGGTGAAACAATAATTGGTGCAGTGACAAATTTTTCTTTTAATAATTTAATAGCTTTTAGGCACTCTTCATCAAAATTAAAATTTACATCTTTTTCAAGTAAATGGCATAGAGGCTTAGTAATTTTTTAGAAGACTTTAATATATCGTCTGTAGAATCCAACATGTCCTAAAAAACTCCTAATTTCCTTCACACGTGTTGGGTAGGGTAAATTAGCGAGCACTTGTATTTTTGCAGAATCTACTTCCATACCATTTTCTGAAATATGATGTTCCTCCTGCTACCACAAATTGGCATTTTTCCCAATTAAGGACTAAATTTATATCTTCACAGCGCTTAAGAACTTTTGATAGATATTTTAAACATGATTTAAATGAAGTTCCAAACACAAAAAATCATCCATAAAAACTTCAATCCCCTTTTCAATTAAATCAAAAAAAATAGCCATCATGCATCTTTGAAATGTAGTAGATGCATTACATAAACCAAAGGGCATTCTTCTAAAAGCAAATGTACCATAAGGACTGGTAAAAGTTATTTGCTCTTGATCCTTAAGAACTATTTGTATTTGGTGATAACCAGTATATCCATTCAGAAAATAAAAGTATTTAAGCCCAGCTAGTCTATCCAGCATTTGATCTAGAAAGGGTAGTGGAAAATGATCTTTCTTAGTGGCATGGATTAATTTTCTATAATCAATGCATATTCGTCATCCTGTGACTTGTCTTATTGGTATTAACTCATCATGTTCATTCAAAGTCACAGTCACTCCATTCTTAGGAACACATTGAATTGGACTAACCCATGCACTATCTAAAATCAGATAGATAATTCCTGCATCTAACCACTTTAGAATTTCTTTCTTAACAACTTCATTCATAATAGGATTCAATCTCCTTTGAGGATCAGCCCTGGGTTTATAGTTTTCTTCCATTTGAATTCTATGCATACAAATTGAAGGATTGGTTCCTTTTATATCAGTAATTGTCTATCCAAATGCTTTCTTATAACTTTTTAAAATTTTCATCAAACTCTCTTCTTCTTCTGTAGTTAATTTTGAGGAAATTATGAAAGTTAATGTAGAGGAATCACCTTAAAAGGCATACTTCAAATGTTCAGGAAGCAACTTCAACTCAAGCTCACGAGGTTTTTCAATTGATGGACAAAAAGATGTATTTTTTGTTGTGTCCAAAACTTCAAAACTTTCTCGAATATAGTTTTAATCTTCCTTACATAAATCGTCATACTGATCTAATTCCTCTTTCTGCTAGTGTTCCAACTTTTTCATCTCAAATTTCTTTTCATAAGTTGTTTTGAAATGGCATTCACTTAAATATCTTATAACATCCATTCTATGGCAATCATCATCTTTACCTTTTGTAGGGTATTTCATTGATTTGGAAATATTTAACGTGACTGTTTGATCATTGACGCACATAGTTAATTCTTCTTTCTGTTTATCTTTCATTGCTCTTCCCGTGGCTAGGAAATGTCTCCCCAAAATGATAGGTATCTCCTTATCTTCCTACATGTCTAGCACAATGAAATGAGCAGGAAAGATAAATTGATCCACTTTCACTAGGACATTGTTGACCTCACTTTTTTTTGAGGTCTAGTTTCCTCTTTAATAGGCTAGGATCTAGCCATAGGACTTTCCTGTTGACTATTCCTAGAGGACTAGAAAAGGAACCTTCACTATTAGAAATTTTTAACTTTCTTTGCTCAACTTGAAGTTCCACATGTTGGTCCTAACCTTTAGCACTTAGTAGGTGGGGTCAATATGAGAGAGCTTAAGGGACATCCCCATAAGACTGCTTGACCTTAGGGATATACCTGTGTGTTGGTCTAGAGCTAGTTCACCCACTTACACTCACTTTCACTCACATCCCACTCATAAATCTAAATCCAAACTTGTTGGTTTTGATCCCTTGACCCTTTAGGAGACTCATGTAGATGGTCCCCTAGACCCACTAGCTTTAGGATAGAGTCTAGCCTAGACCAGTACATGAAGGACCCAAAGTAGAGGACTGTTTACACCAAAATACCAAACTTGGCCTTTTGCCCCAAAATCTACCCAATTTACCAAAACACCCCCAAATCCCAAATTTGACAAAAATTCTCAAAATTACCCAAATCACTCAAATTTGTTCAAAAATCATCTCAAACCATTTCAAACCACCCAAATTGCCCAAAAACTCCCAAATTTATCAAAATTACCAAAATACCCCCAAATTGGTCAAAATTACAAAATACCCTTGATGGCCCAAACTTTCCCAAAACCTTCAAAAGCATTTCAAATGTATCCAAAACCAATTTGGATGCTTCAATTAAACCCAATTTGCCCAATTTGACCCATTTTGACCAAAAGCCCCAAATTGCCCCTAAAGGCCCAATTTCCCTAAATTCACCCCAAATGTCCCTCAATTTCATCCCAAATTTCCCCAATCTCAATTCTAAACTCAATTTCATCATTTCTATGATCATTTAAAACAAAATCCAAGCTTAATTGACCCATGCTTTGAGCTCAATTTTGATCCAAACCAAAACCCCCTATTTTGACCATATGACCCAGTCTCACCCAATTGAACCCCATATCCCACTCAATTGCCTCAATTTAGACCCAAAACTCTCCATAAAATTCCTATTATTCAAATTGAACCCTCAATTGGCCTTGATTAAGCTTCGATTCCACTCAATTTCAACACAAATTAAAAATCCCCAAATTTGCCACAATTTAGCCACATGTGCAAATTCCACCAAATTGAATGCCCAACCCCAAAATTGGCACCCAATTAATGTTGAAAACTCTTCATGACATTCCCCAAGACCATTTTGAACTCTCAATTTGGACTTATCTCAACTCTAGCCCAATTTAAACTCAAAACTAACCCAACTTCCCCAAATTGACTAAATGCCCAAATTCCTTCAAATTGACCCACCAAATCAATTCAAAACCACTCCAATTCTTCTCTAAAATCTATTTGAAAATAATCTACAACAAAATTGATCAATTAGTTGGGCTTAATATCATGGATAGCCTAACCCAAACCCAACTTGAAGACAATTTGACCCAAATTGAACCCCTTCACCAAAATTGACTTAGTCATACCAAAGTGACCAAATTAATGTCACCACGGCCACCATTTGGACTCTATTGACCAACCTAAACCCAGCTAAACCACCTAGCTGAGCTATCAACCAATGGTCCCTTGATTTGAGGGATCTTTGCCATATTTAGTCTTATTTTGAAAATACTTTGACATCATCAGTTGCCATTAAGAGTAAATCATATTTAACCCTCCCCTGACCTCCCTGAGCCCGGAGGTGACCAGACCCAAGACAGCTACCACCTCAACTGCTGGAAATAGTCCAAAGTAGCCCAAATGGCCAAAATTGAAAATTTGAACTCCTTGCTTGGCTCACTTCAATTGGATGCTTGTGCCTTCCTTCCCTCCACCTCAGCAAGCCTTACCACCCACTGCCAAGCACTGAGCTCCACCAAGAAGCCATGGCTTTAAATTATCCCCTCTATGGCCAAAGTGTAGGTGAGCAAAATCCTTGGGGAAACTCTGTCCATTTGCTTCCAGAGACTCTCCAAGAACTCCTTAGCTCAATCCCACCACTTTCCCCCTCTAGTTCCCACTATGAGAGCTCAATTTTTAGTTCAAAATTCAGAAAAAACCAGGACACTTTCTATCACAGCTCCACAGTGAACCAAATTCCAATTAACTATGCACACACCATCACCACAGTGAGAGGATTTGATTCCCCAAAAAAGGCCCATCCCAAACAGCCTCTAACCTAGCACTAGCTAAACACCTAAAATTGAGCTTGGTCGAAACCATAGTTAGACAATTCACCAAGATCTAAGACTTCATCTGAAGGTTCATTAGACCCAATCAAAGCTACCACAACCATCTAATTGTGGCTTCCCTTCTCAGACAAAGGTATTGAACCTCAACCCTAATTCGAGCCTATTTTGATTCTCCTTACATATTTACTATATTTCATATCATATAAGCAATATAGATATGCTCTTCTCAATTAGATGAAGGTTTAGAAGCAAACCCTATGTGACTTGGTTGAGTCTAGATAAAGATCATAAGGTTTTAGTGTGAACGGTTCTCAGGTTAGGTCATTTGGGGATGATAACGGGGAGCCGTCCGATTATACGTTTATTTGGTGGAAGGAGGAGATCAAACTGTACCAACCCTTGGTGCGAAAAGACGGGTTGTATTGCAACTGATGTGGATGGCGGAGTCAAATGGCGGAGCGCAGCGAGTGAGTTCGGAGCCGCTGTAGGATGGGTTGGTGTCGCGTGTTTAAGTAGAAAAATATGGATTATTTGAATTAAATTTAATGCCTGAACTTCAAAAATCCATATCTTTCTCTCAAAAAGTCATAAAAGTAAAAGAAAAATATCCACTTGCTCAGTGAATAGAGGAAAATAATGTGAACTAACAATAAATTTTTTTTTCTTACTCCCTAAATTTTACTGAATTAAATACTTTCTGGAGTATTTTAATTTATTATGATCAAGCAATGCTCACCATGGCTTGATATTTTTAGGGTTTATTCCTTAGGATAGAGGGGATGTTCTCTGATTTTTCCAAGGTCAGAGAGTCTCTCTATGCTTCTAACCCTAACTTTCAAGCTAAAGTAAAAGTATTACTTGGAAATTTATGAGGATAATTTTAGTAGGTTTCTTGTGGTCAGAGAAGCTTAGGAAAAATTATATGATGATTTGAATCATTTGTACATTTCTATTATTATATAAATGCATATATCTTGTTTTAATTTATGTAAATTAAATTTTAATTAAAAATTGACAAAATCAATTCCACATTGTATATAAAAATAATATTTACTCAATGTAAAAATCTAAAAATTATTTGGCTAAGTTTGAGTATTAAAGTTGATTTTCTTAGAAACATTGTATCTTTGTACAAACATAATTATAATAAATTAAGTACACTTGGAAAAATTATGAAAAGTGGTTTTCTAAGTTTCTTGTGATTAGGGGCACTTACAAAAAATAAAAGTTATTTTTGAGAAAATACTTGAATTTTGAGCCTTATTTTAATTCTAAAATAATTAAAAATAATTAGAAATCCCAAAAATACAAAAATATTTTAAAATGTGCCTAATGGTCTCCTGATCACTTGGGACTCATTAAAATATTTTTCCTAACTTTTCCAAGTTAAAAAAAAAATTAAAACCTTAAAAATACATTTTTCCTTATTTTTCTCATTAAAAATAATTATAATAAATAAATTAAAAAACATAAAAATAAAAAATTTAATTCCTTAGGCTTTCTAAACTAAAAGAAGTATAATAAAAATATAAAAATAATTTTTGTAATTAAAACATTATTTTCCCTTTAATTAAAACATTGAAAATTGTTAATAATTAAATAAAAAAAATTAATTCAAAAATCATGAAATTTTGTCTAAATGTTTCTCTGACCTAAGGGGACCTCTAGCAATTTTTTGATGAATAAAAACTTTATTTTGGATAGTTAAGAAAAATCAACTTTTAAAATACTACCTTTCAAGTTTAAATGATTATTTAAACTAAATTCAAATTTGAAAACACACATTTTCTCCTCTATTGTTTTAATTGACCCATGGATAGGACACTCTAAATTCTCAAAGTTATTTGAATTTTGATTAATGAATTATGAGGTGAAGAGCCCCAAAGGCAAAGCGGTAACTTTAGATTTTGGTGCCTTAATCAAAATTTAGGGTTAATAAAGGGGAAATGGGTAATTTTGATCTTAATGAACATGTTTGGATGATTGCAATACAATGGGATTAAAAGGTAGAAACTCACTTACTACTTTTTCTGTAATATGAACAAAATCATAATTTCCCTAATCGTCATGCCTTGGAAGTTAATTAAGATCAAAGGATTCTTAAGTGATGTGCTTAAGCTAGGAAGATGATAATTTACTTATCTTAAGCCTAAAATTGATGATGTTGTGATCTTCCAATAAGAACATATGTCACTTAAACCAAAATTTTAACCACCATCAATTTCCCCCATTATGATTATTAAGAGCTTGGTAGTGACCTAGGCTCGATGTATAAACTCAATTAATTGGAATTAGAAGATAATATGATTGGTGATTAATATCTTTAAACACTACAGGCCTAATTTTAACTGTGGGCACCACAATCTTTTATGACTCAAACTTGCCAAAGAGGCACCCACCCAAATTATTCTTAAATAAGACATCAATTGATTAATTGAGTGTCCTAGTCTTAGGATAAATAAAACATTAAGTTTCATTGAGTAATGGGATAACCTTTTTTTAACCTTGGGGATCATTAATAGAACGATATGATAAGTTCTAAATGAACTCAAAATATTTAAAGAAATCTTCAAAGTGGTCCAAGGTCATGCTCTGAGCACTTTAGAATCTCTTGAATATTTTGAAGGGCGAATTGAACTTGCTATATTTTGTTCTAAAATCATCCACTAAGATCTTCCAAGACTCCGTAAAGTCATAACTTGGGGTTTGGTAGCTATACCTTCATCTACACTTGTAATTTAAATTCCTTGCAAAATTATATACATGTTGCCAAAGATAACCTTTCAGGTGGAGGAGCAAGACGAATCGATAGGTACGCTTTTAAGTCATTGCATTTACTTTTTTGTACCTCTTTCTTCTTGCTTGCATGCTTAAAGTCACCCTGCATGTCAGAATTAAAATTAAAAATTAAACAAGATAAAATTCACTGCCGCAACAGTCAAAATATAAGTTGACTCAAAATCTAACACAAACAAAATAAAACAAAAATTATAACTAAATTAAAAAATCTTTATCTGATAATCGGGAATTCCTCGGATGGGGTAACCTACGATTGCTAACGAGATTTCTCATGGTCTAAATGAAAGTACAAAACTCATTAAGTTGGGATTAATAAATTCATTTGGACTAAGTGAATCCGAAAGAAAATAGTGGTGTGAGAATGAGGAAACCATAGGATCCTAACTGGTGTAGCTCTAATCAACTTTTACATTCCCCATAATACTTAAATAACCATGACCTTTAGAAAAATTTGATTTGACATCATGACTTGACACATTAGAAAACTTAAACTCACCACGACGAGGAGCTTGGAGCTAGCATTGTGGGCAGCACAACCATCTTCAACAGCGAAACATATCCACATCAACTAAACCATTCTTTAGAATTAAATAATAAGCCATAGGATTTTGAGATTGTCACCTAGTGCGACATAAATCCTCAACTTTTCTTTAGGCCTTTGTATAGATCTACTATACAATAGAAGACCTAACTCGCTTTAGGATTCTGGGGTTGCTGTTTGTCATGACCTAAATCCTCACATCTTCCAGACTATTTGTGTGATCGTTTCACACGAATGTATGCCCTAATTAATAAGATTGGCAGGATGAAATGCATAAATATTTCTCCTCTAAACTGAAACCAAATAGTAGGATAGCTTGCGAAGTCACTGAGGTTCTCGTCAGGATCTATAACATTCCCTAGTTTTCTTCCTTTGAATTTCAAAAGCAAAATGTTCCAAATTTTAGCCACTTCCATTTCACACCTCTTTGTCTGATCTCGTTGAAAAGTCATATTCCTTTGAACTCCTTGAAGATAATATCCCCTAATTTTTATCGAGAGTTTTTTTAGGTGACTTCGGTTATCTAAGATATAATTAACTATAAGGGCTTGCCTTTATAGGAAATATTTCCAAACCGAGCTTAATATAAAACCTATTTAATTTTTCATATTAAATATGGGAACTTGTCGGCTTACAATAAAAACGGTTTTTGTAGACCAAATAGATGTCATATATTTCTCAGCTTATTTGATTGAGTCTCACCCTCAATCCTTGTGTTTATCTTTTGGGATAGATACATAGCTTGAAGTGTAGTGCTCATTTATTTAAACTATGAAAAATATGGGATCAGTTTGACCTCATATTTTTCTAAAATATATATTTATATAAATTAAATGTCGCTCCAAAGCAAGTGATGAGATTCTGATTTCAGCGACCGACAGCTTCCACAGGATGACTCCCCTAAAATTGTGTCAGCATACGTCTTCTATAACTCATTTAGGATGGGTTATTAAACCATCTTCTAGCTACAGTGTTACTGTAGTAGGGGTTATTTTTCCTAATCCCAATCCTTGAAATATTAATAATGGCATAAGGTTGATGCTTGCTCCTAAATAACATAGAGCTTTCTCATAAAATATGCCTCCTATTGCTCATGGAATTCTAAAGCTACCAGGATCTTTAAGCTTTTCAGGAAGCTTTTTCTGAATTATAGCTCTGCACTCCTCACTAAGTGCAACAGTCTCATTGTCTTCAAACTTCTTTTTCTTTTTAAGAATATCCTTCATAAACTTCTCATAGCTTGGCATTTATTCTAGAGCTTCAGTAAATGGAATATTAATTGTAAGCTTCTTAAAAATTTCTATAAATTTTGAAAATTGCTTATCCAACCTTTTTTGTCGAAGCCTTTGAGGAAATGGAGGTGGTTCTTTTTCCAAATTAACGTTAAGTGGAGAAATAGGTCTCTCTAGACCTTTCGGAGCGTCCACTTTTGGTTCTTCAATCTCTTCTCTCTCTACTTCAGCCTCTTTTTGAACTCTACCTTCCAATTCTCTTCCACTTCTGAGTTGAACGGCTTTTACTTGGTCTTTATTCTGGTCTTTTGGATTTATTTTTGTATTACTAGGAAGTGTTCCTTAGGATCTATTACTTAATGAATTTGTTATTTATCCCAATTGATTCTCAATATTTCTAATTGTAGCTCATTAACTTTGTAACTGATTTCCCATTTGTAACACCACTTCTTCTATAGACAACTTCTTCTCCTTAAATGTGTATTACTAATTAAAACCTGGAGGATAAGTAGGTATATAATTACTATTCCCTTGATTTTTCCAGTTTCCCATAGGGTTTACTTAATTGTTCCCTCATTACTGATTATTACCACCCGAAGCAAAAATCCAGTTAAACTTGGGATGGTTCTTCCAACCTGGGTTATAATAATTTGAATATGGGTTATTCTACTTATTATTTATAATTCAAAGTTTCAAATGATACATGAGAATATACCATTTGGCTTAATGAATTCTCTTCAATCACAGGAATTGGTTGAGAAAAATTCACTCCAAATTGGTTGAAACATGAAAATTTCATGAATATTGGCTATTTCTTGAGATTTACCCTTTCAGAAGGCCATTAAAAATTGTTTTTAGCCATCTCTTCTATTAAAGCATAAGCATCATTAAATGGTTTTGACATCAATGAACCACCACCAGCAACATCGATAATAGATCTAAGAGACCCAGCTAATCCATTATAAAAATTTTGAATTATTAACCAATATGGTATAGCATGGTGTGGACACTTTCTTAAGAGTTCTTTAAATATTCTCATGCTACATAAATAGATTCCCCTTCAAACTAAAAAAAAAGATGTAATATCATTGCTAAGTTTCGTAGTTTTTTATGGTGAAAAATATTTAGCAAGAAATTTCTGTGTTAAATCACTCCAAGTTATGATAGATCCAGATGATAATGAATGTAACCATATCTTAGCTTTATCCTTCAGTGAGAAAGGAAATAATCTAACTCTTATAGCGTCATCTGATACACCATCATATTTAAATGTAGCACACAATACTAGAAAATTGGCAAGATGTAAATTTGGATCTTCAGTTAGTGCTCCCCCAAACTGATTATTTGATATCATTTGGATAATAGTAGGTTTAAGTCAAAATAAATTATCCACTACAGTGGGTTTTGAACACTACAATGAAGTTCATCCACCGTCGGGTTTGTTAATCTCTAAAAGGTCTAAATTCTTCAACATTTTGATTATTTTGATTTGTCATTTCTTAAAATTTTTCAGTAATTTTTAATTTTTAAATTTTTTAATAGTTCTTTCTAATTCAGAGTTGTAAGGAACAAGTCCTGTAGAACCTGAACTATGCATACATTATGATAATATACATAAAATAAAATAAAATAAAGCAAAAAATAAAAACACACAAACAAGAGCTTTATATATAAAAATGACACTACAATATTTCTAAAATAAATTTCAAAGTTTAAATAAGAGTTTGTAAAAATTTCTCTTTCTAAAAAATTCTTTTGAAAATATTTTTGCAAATTACTATTATACTTCTCCTCCTCCCAGGCAACGGTACCAAAAACTTGATCCCGAATATTCTGATATAGATAAATGTAAAATGTGATGTAGGCAATTAATTTCCTTAATAGATATTTTTAATTTGCAACAAAGCTAAAAACTTGATCCAAAGTAAGAGCTAGGTAAATTCTTCACTATGAAGCAAATAAAAATGCAGTTATAATATTTCAATATGAGATACTACACAAGTATACTTATCGTTATCAAGTAATATAGAACTTTTTGATTAAGTCCCAAACATTGATCCCACAACGAGGATTAATTTTAGATAACAAAATTTTACTTAGCAATATTTTTTTTTACTTAAACTTAAGATGCTAAAATAGGAATGAAAGTTTGATTCTTTTTGTAATTGTTGATAATTGGAAATAAAGTAAGAAATTAATTAACATAACTAAAACACTTTCAAGATGAAGGCAATATAAATAAAATATCTTTTTCCTTATCATGAATCAGTGATAAATATAGAAATTCTGTTGTGAAAGTATGCTAAATGTGTTGTGTCAAATAGGAGCAATAATACTCTTTACCCTTACTAGAGATGCTATAAAGAACATTGGCTAATCTATAGTTTGAATTGTCTTGAAGATCGTCTACGCAGGGAAGATACTAGCTCTCACTCTATAGTTCCCTCTTCTCCCTCCACCTAGGGGCAAACATCTCGTATCAAAACCTAAAATTATAAATAAAATTGGCGGCTTTAGCTTGTGACTCTAAGGTTCTCTAATTCTACACCCTTTAAAATATATTCCCCTAATTATTTGCACTAAATCCCATGAACTACATTCTCATTCATGAAATCAATATGTGATTCGAACCATTTTTTGACTGAGACAATACTATCTCATATCTTACATGTTCTCACAACAGGTATTAACATCTTAATTGACAAAATCAAGAAGTAAATGAAGTGCAACGTTTTAAATGATCACAACATCTTCCAACATTAAAGTTTAATACTTCACACAACTCCCTTCAAATACTTAATCACTTATCATTTTGAGGAAAAAGATAAAGAAAACTACTCAGAATTCATAGAGAAAACACCACCACACATGAGTTTAAAAGTAGAAATCATGCACACAAACAAGAAATCTAAATTAAAACCAAATGTGGTTACAAAGATAAACACTTATCTCGAATTCTCTCCATCAAATATCTTGAAGTTCCTTTAAATTCTCTTCCTTCTCTCACAATACAAACTAACACTCAAAAAAAAAATAAATTAAAGTAAAGGTGGTCGGCGACGGCAATGGGCTGTAAAGTTTGATGGATGGCTGGCCTCCTCTCTTAGAAACTCTAAGTCTTTTCTTATAAAAATCCAAGGGGTGCCTTGGTGTCTCTTCAAAAAGGTGTCTTCATTCAATGAATCTTCTAGAAGTTGCCTCCTTTAAAGCTAATTTAATGAAATTTTGTGTCCATGGGCTATTTCCCATGTTTTTATCAAGGTTTGCTTCAAACACCTCTTCAAAAATCCACTCAAATTAAATAATTCATCAAGTAACAACTTTTGGCGCCTAGGCGCGAGTACTTTGCGCTTAGGTGAGGAGCCTCTAACTCTTAGGCGCCCCAGTTCATTTTTGCACCTTTCTTCATTTTTGATCCAAATTTGACCCTTTTTCACTCATTTTAGCATTTTTCATCCATTTGATTGTACCTGAAAGAAATACACACAAATAACTTTCATTAAAGCGCAATATCTCAAAAATAGGTACAAAAATGTGTATAAAAATACTATATATTTTAGGTGTATCAATTATGCACTTATATGAGTTTGATAGGATGTTGTAGTAGTTAGTGGATTCAACTTTTACTTTTTCTTCCTACTACACTTTACGGAATCAAGTGTAAAATATTTAAAAATTCAAGTTTGGGGGAAAGAAAATTTTCTTTTAAAAATAACTAAACTAAATTTTATTTGTCCGCAATTAACTATATTTTTAAAATTATTTTAACATGAACTTGGATATTAGAGTTTAACTTTAAATGACTATATTTATGTTTGTAAATATTATGGTAAATTTAGGTAAATATTTTTAATAACAATGGTCAATTCTAAAGTTAAAGATTTTTGGTATGTAAGGATAAGACTATGTTTTTTCTATTTTAAGTAAGGAAAACTGTATTTTTGAAGTATTAAGAATCTTAGAGTTTCATGTAAGAATAAGAAACAGAGACTTTATGAAAAATCATCAAAACTAATATGAATTTATAAAGTGAAGAAAGGTAAAAAGTTTTAACTTTAAGGAGAGGATAGTGAAGTTCAAAATTATTAAAGGCTATCCAAATATAGTAATCCTCACTTGAAAAAGAAAAGAAAAGAAAAAATTGAAAATATCCTAAATATAAAAAAAGAGAGAAAAGAGGAAAAAAAGGAAAAGAAAAAGAAAAGAAAAAAAAAAGAATGTGAGGAGAAGCTTGAGGGGATGTCTAATCAAAAATTGTCTTCACTTGAATCAACTTGAGGAAAAGGCTTTATTACATTTTCTAAACTTGTATTTGAGTATTAGAACCCTTAATAGAAAATTTTTCATTAAATTATTTTCATATGAATATTCTAAGTATCTTTGATGTAACAAATTACAATTCTTCTCTAAATGAATGGAGATTTAGAAATCTTAGATTTGATTACAATGTAATCTTAAGCTTATAGTTTTAATCTAAGTTATTAAAAGTTTTTTTTTTAATTATACTATTTTATTTATTAAACTAAAGTATAGAAATTTATAAGTTAATCTCTATCATAAATCATATGTTTATGTACTAAAAGCGTCACTTGAGGACAAGTAACGTTTAATTTTGGGGAATTTTGACACGCCTAAAAATTACCTACTTTTTCATATCTATTTTATGCTCAATTTTAATGATTTTTAATGATATTACACTTTAAGGGATGGTATGTTGCATATTTTTGGATTCTGGTACAAGAAATGAACTTCTGGAGAAAATGAAGCAAAAATGGTGCAATTTGGAGTAAAAACAAGCAAGAAAGAAAATTCTGACTTGGCACTTTTCGATATTGCTTTATATGCTTAATCTAATTTACATTAATCAAATATTTTTTAATGAAATTACACTTTAAAGAAAGGTTATTTTTATGCTTATTTTATAGGTATATATGTTAGGAGCAAAACACAACTGAAACGAGGCGAAACGGAGCAAAATGGTGGGGCTGCTGCTGGGTGGCGCATGATGCGCCAAACTGGCCCATGATGCCCTAGAGATGTTTTTTGCTGATTAAAGAGGTTCTAACGAACTTTGCGTGAATTTTTAAAGGGACACTTGTTCTAAACACCCCTTAGAGTGATTCAATGCATCTAGACACTTTGGAAGGTTCTTTTATGAAGGGATATGTCTCTTGGATCAATGTACATATCTTTTGAATTCAAAAGAGTTAGCTTTTGGATAGATTTTTGGAGAGAGTTTTGAATTCTTTTTGGAGGGAGACAGCTTTTTATAAAAGAGAGGGAAGTGTAGGGCTTGAAGAGGAGATTTTGAGGCGTTAGTTTGTGGCGTATGTGTGTGTGTGTGTGTGTGTGTGTGTGGCATAAGAGAGAGACACAAGGGCTTGTAGATTTTCTTCAAGGATTGTAAGAGGAGAGAGAAGTTGAAAGATTTCTTCTTCATTACACTTCAAGAGAGATTTGAGAGTGCTTGTAAAGAGGGAAAGGATTGAAGAGAACTTCTACGGATTTGCTTGAGAAGGAGTGTGAGATAAGTTGTGTTTTTTTCTTTTTTATTTATTTTGTAAACTTATTTTTATATATGAAATCTCTATTTTGTTCTCCTTCTCAAGAATTTTGAGTAGTCTTCCTTATCCTTCTCCCTACTTTGAGATATGGTTTTGTGAAGAATTGATTTTATTTTATAAGGTTTTAAATGACAATAATTTGTGATGATTTGAACTTTGATCTTCATTTACTTTTTGCTTTGGCCAATTGAAATGTTAAATTGCGTTGAGCAACATATGTTCTGAAAGGGCTATGATTTCTATAACTTGAGGAGTATCATATTTGATTTCATGGGAGAGTATTTCATCCATGGGATTAAGTGCAAATAAATAGGGAAATATATTTTGTTGGATGTAGAATAAGTGATTTTAAGGTGATAGATTAAAATCTCCAATTTGGTTCAGTTATTGGAAACTGATGCGAGATTATTAGCCCTCAGGAGAGGGAGTAGTGGGAGCACTAGAGTGGTAGCCAGTATTCTCCCAGCCTAACCACGGAATTAAGAACCAAACTCTGGATTAGTCAATGTTCTTTATGCCCTCGGAAGAGGCTAAAGAATAGGATTGCTCCTATTTGGTACAAAATAATATATATATATATATATATATATATATATATATATATATATATATATATAAATTATTTTAACTTCTTCACAATCCATAAACTCATCATAAAGGGGAAGGATGCTTCTTAAATTTGAACTCTTTGTCACAAAACTTTGTTTAGTCTTAGTAAATTTAAATTTGAAGTTTAGAAATTAGTTTTGTAAAATTAATTCTTTTAGTTACATTTCTGTTAGCATTCATTAAACACATTTTAGCTTGTCTTTCTTACTTTATTTTATATAGTTTTAATATTGTTATTTATGTTATTATCATAAGAATTTCCATCTTCCAAACTAAGACTTGATTGTAGCAAACTAGAATTAGTCTAAGGGATTTCTTACTGTGCTTCCTTATGAGAACGATACTGGGGTTTTTAAATAAAGCCCTATATTACTTGAAGTGATACGTGCACCTGCGTAGAACCCCTAGTGTATGAAATATATTATTTATTTTTATAACATTTTTATTTTGCACATTGACTACTTAATATCAATTGGGTCAAGTTTTTTGTCATATTTTTGAAAGCTAAATTACTGCATAATTTCGGGACGGGCCAAGTTCTTGGCAATGTCACCGGGGATTTAAATTGATACAAAAAATGCAGAAAAATAGCACACACTAGGGGCGCATGAAGGACTGACCAAGGCCACACCACCCAAGGTTAACCATAAGGCCAAACAGCCCTATGGTGACTACTCTTGAGCTCCCCCATATTGGTCCCATATACGAAGTGCTAGAGATTAGAACCAACATGTGGAACTTCAAGACGAGCAAAGAAGAGTTTAGTATTTTTATTGGCGAGGGTACCATCACTAGTCCTCCAGGAATAGTCAACAGGAAAGTCTTATGGCTAGATCCTAGTCTTCTAAGAAAGAAACTAGACCTTAACCAAAATCAAGGTCAATAATGGCTACTAATAATTTTCAATGACCTTCTAAGAGGGTAAATCCTAAAAAAGTAGCAATTATTCATAAAACTGATGCTTTTGTAATATTAGAAAATCAAGTTCCTAAAATTTTATGAAAGTTAGATCAATTTGGAATGAATTCTTCTCAAAGATTTTCAAGGAATGAAGAGAATTCATTAGGTTAAACGGTCTATGCTCAAGCATTATTAGAAACTTTGAATGCCTTAAAAAATAAACCAAAAACCCCATATTCAAACTATCATAACTCAGGTTGGAAGAACATCCTAACTTTAACTAAAATAATACTCTGGGTGGTAATAATCAATAATGGGGGAACAACCAAGTAAACCCATTGGGATAATGGAAAAACTAAGGAAATAGTAAGTATAAACCTACTTATCCTCCACGTTTTAACAGTAATCCACAATTCAAGGAGAAAAAATTGTCTATAGAAGAAGTGTTGTTACAAATGGGAAATTAGTTACAAAGTCAAGGAGACAAATAGAAATTTTGAGAATCAATGCGGACACATAGCAAATGCATTAAGTAATAGATCCTAAGGAACACTTTCTAGTAACATAGAAGTAAATCTAAAAGACCAGAATAAAGAGTAAGTAAAAGCCGTTCAACTTAGAAGCGAAAGCAAGTTGGAAGGTAGAGTTCAAATAAAGATTGAAGTAGAGAGAGAAGAAATTGAAGAGCCTGAAGAGGATGCTCTAAATGGTTGAGAGAGACATATTTCTCCACTTAAAATTGACTTGGAAAAACCACCACCTCTATCTCCTTAGAGAATTCATCAACAAAAGTTGGATAAACAATTTTCAAAATTTCTAGAATTCCTTAAAAATCTTACAATTAATATTCCATTTGTTGAAGTCTTAGAATAAATGCCAAGCTATGTAAAATTTATGAAGGATATTCTTAACAGAAAAATGAACTTTGAAGACAACGACACTGTTGCACTTAATGAGGAGTGCAGTGTTATAATTCAGAAAAAGCTTCCTGAAAAGCTTAAAGATCCTAGTAGCTTCACAATTCCATGTGCAAAAGGAGATAGATTTTATGGGAAATCTTTATGTGATTTAGGTGCAAACATTAACCTTATGTCATTATCAATATTTAAAATATTGGGATTAGGTGAAATATCCCCTACTACTATAAATCTGCTGTTAGCAAATCATTCAATAACATATCCTAAGGGAGTTGTAGAAGATGTTTTAGTGAAAGTTGATCGATTTATCTTTTCTGTTGATTTTATTGTGCTAGATATGAAGGAATATAAGGAGATACCTATCAATTTGAGGAGACCCTTCCTCACTATAGGAAGAGCAATGATAGATGTGCGGAAAGGGGAATTAACTATGTGTATCAATGATCAAATAGTTACTTTTAATATTTCCAAATCAATGAAGTATCATGCAAAAGGTAAAGATGATGAATTTTACAGAATGACATGATTCTAAATTTGGAGGTCATTTTGAGATTGATAGAACTTCTTAGAAAATTTTACATTCTGGATTTTATTGGCCTACTCTATTTAGAGAGGTTAATATATATATATATATATATATATATA
>JXCR01147132.1:111566-139833 GCA_002079205.1 Phalaenopsis hybrid cultivar
CATACAAAGGGATAGAGGTAAGAATGCTCTTCAGTAGGGTGATCCTACCACCATTGGACAAAAAGGAGTTAGTCAACCCTTGAAGAGTAGAGGTTATCTTATCAATAACCTCATCAAATTGGATCAATTTTGTTCTTCCTCTGGTAAGATGACATATATATATATATATATATATATTAATCAAAGAAACCTGCTCCTATCACCCGAGTCAGTTCAATTTTTCATAGATTAGCTGCCAAAGAGGGTTGCTCAGTTAATGAGTTACTTAAATGAGTGGGACATGCAATTTCCCCTTGTATGAAGAAAGAAAATTTAAGGCACGTCAAATCTGCCAGTCGATCACAAAAGTCAACTGAAAATCTGCCTGCTCGTATTCCCGCCTGGTTTCTCTTAGGAAGAAGAGTCGACACTGCTATTGTCACCACAGATTCTATAGCTATCAGGACCACAGGTCGTCGATCGGTTAAGTCAAGATTGGGGTCTGAGAATCCTACCAATCACCCACTTCAAAGAAATTCCTAAAATTTTGAAGGAAAAGATGAAGAAATTGCCCAGTACTGTAGTTGGTTTGCACCATGGGGAGCATTCTTCCCTTTGACATGCCAATGTTTTTGCTAGGACACTCTGTCCTTGACATCTTCATCAAAGAAAAAGGTTTGGATACCCAAGGTCATTCTGCCGATACAGTCCAGTAAGCCCGCAGGGCAAGACATGGAATGAAGCCAGGATCTGAAGTATCTGACATTGTTGCAGCAATTATCAGTGATATGAAAGAGCAAGAGGAGGAGGTCTAGCAAGGACTTCCAGATCTTAAGAAAATCAAAGAATCAATAATCAAAGAAAAATTTGAAAATCTCATAGTCGAGATTTTCAAGTTAGCCCAAGAACATGGAGTTTCCATCGAAGATGATGATGAAGATTTTGACTATAATGATTACCTCGAAGAAGATTTCATGGATGTCCATGTCATTGAAACCAGAGCTGCTACATCTACGCGCGAGGCTCAACCTCTCATTGAAGAGAACATCGAAGATGAGCTGCATATGGCTATTCTCCTAAGGGTTGGGCAAGTCAGCCAACTAGAGAAAAGGATAGAAGAAATGGTCGCAGCCATGACCGCCATGGTAACCATCAAGGGCAATTACAAGCACTGTAACTAGCCTCTCCAGAGATTAACCAACCAGAAATCATACACATCACAGATGAAAGAAGAGAAGTTTCCTCAGCAAACAGAGATGAGCAACAAAGGAAGGATTCTCCATCAGGCGCCATGCCAGAGAAAGAATTTAAACAAATGGTCGAGCAAGTTTGGGAGGCCTTAACCCAATCTAAGGGTGGTGCATTAGTTTTAAAGGGTAAACCTTACTCGGAAGTATTTGATGTCGTACCCTTCCGTAAGGGTTTTGTGTCCCCAAACTTTAAGATATTTGATGGGACTGGAAATCCCAGACAACACATAGTACACTTCTAAGCCAGTTGTCGCAACACAAGAAATAGCGAAGCTTTATTCTTCCAACAGTTTGTCAGCAGCCTGTCAGAGATTACTTTTGATTGGCATGTTGATTTACCCAACAGATCAATTAAGACATTTGCCAAGATGGAACAATTATTTGTGAAAATATTTACCGGAGTGCAACACCATGTCTCTATAGAAGAGCTCATGATGGAAAAATAAAAGCCCAACGAGACTTTGGCAGACTATATTTTGAGGTGGAGAAACCTTAGCATGAAATGTGAACCTTAGCTATAGGAACATCATGCCATTGAGATCTTACTCAAAAGCATTCATGGCCAGTAACTTTCATGCTTAAGGGACTCACCATCAAATCTTTCGAGAAGCTACTCAGTAAAGCCAGCAGCCTTCAAGAGGAAATCAAACATATGGATTCTCATGAGAAGTCCAAGGCAACCAAAGTATTTGAAAAGAAGTTAGGAACAATAGCGACTGTTGATAAAGGAAAACAACCAATGAATATATATCCAGAAAATTCTTGTCAATCTTCATCACAGCATGCTTAGAAACAAAATAGCCAGTTCAACCAGCGACCGCCTCAAGAATGATCACCTTGAACAAGGAATAAGAGAATATCTCTGGCAGAATGACAAAAAATAGTGTATTTTTTCAAAGATGAAGTTGTATGGAAAATGTTCATAAGTCTGATGAAAAAGCCTGAATTCAGACAACCAGATCCAAAGAAACCCGAAGAGGTCGACAAGAAGGATCAACCAAATTATTGCCCATCCAACAAGTTGCTTGGGCACACTATAGACGAATGTTTCATCTTTAAGGATTGGCTTGAGAAGAACCTTAAAGAAGGGAATATAACGATCCCAAAAGAATCTTTAAAAGAATTTGAAAAAGGTTCTATAAATATGATTTCGACCGAACCAATCTCTCCGATTGATCCATATACTGAAGAAGATGGATGGAGTATGACTTGGGAGAAGCTTAAGAGGGTCTTAAACCAAATACAGGATTCATCAAAGCAATCTTCTGCATATACCAAAAAAGACGGATGGAATGAAGTTTGGAGCAAATCATTCAAGAAAATATTGAATCAAATCCATAACACATCAAAACAAGCCTCCATTCAAAATCTTCAGCCTGCCAAAACCGAGACGAAGATTTCACGAGGAGATTCATCATCGTCAAAGACAACAAAAAAGAAGAGCGCCACTACAAAGATTGATAACACAAGGGATAGGATAAGGGTAGCCTCTACTAGATTAGTTGTTTCAAATTTGGAGAAGAAAGTCCTCAAACTCCTGACCTTGTATAATTGTCTTTTACCCCTCCGGGGTCTTATGAATATAATGATTGTTATTTTGGCTACGTTTTAACTATTTTTGGTGATAATGTAACTGATTTTAACCAATCTAGCTTTGATCTTGATTCCCAAAATGTTCCTCAAATTGTACTTGAATCTGATGAACTCGCTAACAAGACCGAAGAAGACATTGATGATACCGCTTACGATAGCACCGAAAGTGAGGAACCAATTCTCGAGCACCACGGTGCACCGCTTTCCATCAACTTAGATCTTTCAGACAAAGAAGAAACACTGGAAGATTCAACAATAATGTCACAAGAAGAAGAAATTACAGAAGTGAACTTAAGGATAGGGAGAGCATTGCCCCCAAGAACAGCTCCGACAAATAAAGGAAAACAAATAGTAACTCGAGAAGAGCTACCTCCACCTCCACTAGTGGAAGAACCGCACAACCAAGAGAAAATTGAAGTATCATACAAAGTGGATTATAATATGCTAGCTCATCTTAAAAAGTTGTCAGCCAGATTAAGCATCTACGATGCTCTAATCCTATCAAAGGAGATTAGAGAGTCGCTAGTTACAGCTTTGCTTGACCCAGAGATTTGCTTAGCTCAGTTCGCCAGCACATCCTCAGATGAAGTTTATTCATTGAAAGAACAGCTTGGGGTAACCTTTATTGATGAAGATTTGCTGCTTGGTACCGCCGACCACAACCGACCGCTTTTCATCTCCGTTAACATCGACAATTTTGTGTTGTCCAGAGTTTTAGTAGATCCTGGAGCATCCCTTAACTCGATGAGTCTATGGACATTAGCCTATTTGGACATTGAAACTCGGGAGCTTACGATCGATAAAATGATGCTAAGAGGATTCAACCAAAAGGGAGAGAGAGCTCTTGGATCTATTACATTATTTATGAAGGTTGGAGACTTAACAACAACCGCTAAGTTTCATATCATCGACGCCGAGACCTCTTTCAATGTTTTACTTGGTTGACCGTGGATTCATGAACACAACATGGTTCCATCGTCTATGCACCAATGCATCAAGTACTACAAAGAAGGACAAGAACATTGCATCAAGGGAGATCTACAATCATTTTCAGTTCATGAAGTTGGCATTCATGAAGATGCCGCCTACTACATGCCTCCAAAGAAAACTATCTTCTCTCGTGAAATTGCAACAAATAAAAGTGAAGATTCAGAAAAATTGCAAAGAGGAAGCCATTCAACTCCACTTCAGTGATCTTCCACCACTCCTTTACAACAAGTTGGTGGAGGTTCTTTTAGTTCGCGCACCCGAGGTCGAGGTCGGGGACGTAGATGTGGAAGAATCAACTTAATTGTTGAACGGACTAGGCCAACCATCAACCTTGGTGATGAAGACAGTTCTGAAGATGAAATAATGATGATAAAAGAGAAGAAACCTCAATACAAGATATCCTTAAAAGATGCGGAGAAAGGCAAACACGAGATAATGTATGATTAGATAAACCACTATGTGAATGATATGTTTCTTACTCTAATTCTCCCTCAAAAGGTCGAGAGTTTAGAGGTCAAGGAAGTTCGTAGCTCTAGTTCAAAGCTGATCAAATTTTATCATGCTTCTACCTCTACTGATCTTAAGAATTATGTAAACTTGGATGATGATCCTAAAGAGTTAATGGAATTGCCTTTTGGTTACTTTTCGCCTTGTGTACAAAAGTTAATTCAACATGGACACTTGGCAAAACAAATGCCAAAAGATAAATTTCAACTTTTTTAAAAATTATGGAATATTAAAAGTTCCAAATCAAAAGAGGGTATCAAATTTGGTGCAGTCGGACCAATCGATGATTCAAAATTTTGTATGCTTGTTACTAGTGAATCAGAAGGGGATTGTCTTGACATAGAGGATGACTCTACTAATCAACTGCTAGAAGATGCTCTGCCAAAATTTGAAGAAGAAATCAAGTCAATTGTTGATGAGTTAAAGGAAATCAACCTCAAGATGGAAGAACAGCCCCGACCCACATTTATAAGTTCTCTACTCAATGATGAAAAATCTATACAATTGATTAGATTACTAACAGAATTCAAAGAATGCTTTGGAAGGAGCTATGATGAGATGCTAGAATTGTCAGCAAAGGTCGCAGTTCATAAACTCGGAGTAAACAAAGACATGACCCCAGTGAAACAAGCTTACAGAAGAATGCGCCTTGAAATAGAGCAGCAACTAATTGCCAAGGTGAAGAAATTAATAGATGCTAACTTTGTGAAAGAAGAACAATAACCCACATGGTTAGCTAACATTGTCCCAGTTAAGAAGAAAAATGGACAAATCTGTGTTTGTGTAGACTTCAGAGATTTGAACAAGGCATGCCCAAAAGATGAGTTTCCACTATCAACACCAGAAATGATGGTGGATATCGCTTCAACACACAAAATTTTCTCCTTCATGGACGGATTGTTGGGATACAACAAAATCAAGATGGCTCATGAGGATGCAGCACTTACAGCCTTCAGAACACCGATTGGAATTTGCTGCTACAAAGTGATGCCATTCGGCCTAAAGAACGATGGAGCAACATACCAACGTGCAATGACAAAGATTTTTTACGACGTTATTCATAAGCAAGTGGAATGATATGTGGATGATTTGATTATCAAAAGTAAATGAAAAATAGACCATTTATATGATTTTAGGATCGTGTTCAAATTGTTACGACGATATGACCTTAAAATGAATCCCTTAAAGTGCGGTTTTGGTGTTACCTCTGGGAAGTTTCTAGGATTTTTTGTCCGTCATCAGGGAATCAATATCGACCCAGATAAGATTAAAGATATCTTTGAAATGCCTCCTCCTAAAACCTTGAAATAACTATGTTCCTTCCTGAGGAAGTTAGCATATCTGAGATGCTTTATTTCTAATCTCTCAGGTAGGTGTCAGCCCTTCTCGTCATTATGTAAAAAGGATGCCAAGTTCATTTGGAAAGAGAAATGTCAATGGACATTTGAGGATGTTAAACCATATTTAATGACACCTCTTTTCTTGGTAGCCCCTATCTCAGGGAAACCGTTGATACTTTATACCGCGGTCTTAAAAGACTCTCTTGGAGCTCTCTTAGCCCAAGTTAATGATGAGGGTAAAGAAAATGCACTCTACTATTTGAGTCGCCATCTAATACCAATGGAGATAAGGTATCCACCTATCGAGAAGCATTGTCTGGCCTTGATTTTTGTAGCCCAAAAACTTAGACATTACATGCTTTCTCATAAGATTACCCTAATTTCAAAGGTTAATCCATTGCAATATTTGATGACCCAACCAACACTCTCCGGACGTCTAGCAAGATGGTCAATGATCTTATTGCAACTTGATATTACTTTTGTACCCCTCCGTGCTATCAAGGGACAGATTTTAGCAGATTTTCTTGCTGCACACCCAGATAAAACTTTTGTTCCCCTCTGTGCTATCAAGGGATAGATTCAAGCAGACTTTCTTGCTGCACACTCACTGCCATCTGGTTCCCCTCTCAACGACAAGTTATCAAATGAGCAAATACTACAAATAGAATTCTCCAGCGTGCAACGCTGGGAAATGTACTTCGATGGCGCTTCCTCAGCCAGAAAAGATAAAGGATCAGACATAGTTATATGAGGCAAAGTTAGGATCGATTTGATCTTTATCATGCCAGATAAGGGTATGTTCAGGTTCTCATAGCACCTGATAGAGCCATGCACCAACGATGAAGTATTATATGAAGCTTTAATCACCGGATTGTAATTGGAAATCTCGATGGATATAACAAACATTGCCATTTATGGTGACTCCCAGCTCGTCATTCAGCAAGTCGTTGGACAATACAAAATTTTGAAACCACGGCTAGCAGAATACCATCAGTACACGATGAAGCTGCTGGAGCAAATCCCTAATGCGACTTTCTACCGGATTTCTCGAGGAGATAATGCCCATGCAGATGCTCTGACAAAACTTGCTAAAGAATTAGCATGTTCATCGGAGGATTCCATTAAAATCATAGTACAAGGAAGATAAGTTTTGTCTCGAATTGACCTCAAAAAACTACATAAGCTCGAAAAAGAAGTGATAAATGTAGTTGTTGATATCAGTAAAGATTGGCGCAAGCAATTAATAGAATATTTGCATACTGGAAAGCTGCCAAATAAAAAGTCTGAGGCACATCAAATTACCAAAAGAGCTATGTCATACACCTTAGTTGGTGACACTCTCTAAAGAAGATCGTTTGACCAGATGTGGCTTTGATGTTTAAGCAAAACTGAAGCACAAAATATTGTCAAAGAAGTGCACACCGGATTGTATGGCGCCCACCAGTTAGGGCCGATGATGAAACTAAAAATCGAAAGGCCTCGATATTATTGGCAAACAATGATGTCCAACTGCATGAATACAGCTAGAAGATGTCACCAGTACCAAGTGGAGTGGTCTTACACTAACCTCCGAATGTGCTACACCCAACTGTTGCCTTGTGGCCATTTGAATGTTGGGGCACCAAAATAATAGGTCTTATAGACCCTCCATCCTCCAAAGGACACAAATTTATACTTGCTGCTACGGATTAATTCTCCAAATGGGCAAAGGCAGTACCGTTACGAGAGGTTACGGTACAGCACGTCCTTCAATTCTTCAAAAGCCAAACCGTCTATCGTTTCAAAGTACCGTGAAGAATAATTTCTGACAATGGGACAGCCTTTAAAAACATAAAATTTAATAAATTTGTCAAACAACACGGCATAGATTGGAGATACTCTATAATTTACTATCCCAAAACAAATGGTATGGCTGAAGCCTTCAACAAAACATTGGTATAAATTTTAAAGAAAACATTGTACGAAAATAAAAGAGATTGGCACAACAAACTATTAGAAGCCTTATGGGCCTACCGGATGATGTTTAGGACTCCCACTTAGTGTACACCCTACATGCTCGTGTACAGGTCCGAGGTTGTGTTACCGTTAGAAATTTATAAGCCGTCTCTTAGAGTTGTTGTTGCCAACCAACTCACAATAGAAGAAAGTGCAAAACTCTGAGTTGAAGAACTAGAAAGTCTTGAGGGAAAATAACTTGAAGCACAACAATACTTGGAACTTTACCAGGCAAAGATGGTACAAGCTCATGACAAATTGGTTCGTCCAAGGACATTCAAAGTTGGTGACCTTGTACTCGTGCTCAAACGGCCTATTCTTGCACACCGCAAGATAGGTAAAAAATTTGAGCCGACTTGGGAGGGATCATTTATCGTTGAAAAGGTCTATGCAGGAGGAGCCTACCAGTTAGTAGATTTTTGGAGTGAAAGACCCATGCTACCAATCAACGGACGATACCTAAAGACATACTATGCAACCTGATATTGCTTATCATCGCTTAATTTGAAATTTTGAAATTTTGATTGTCTTGGGGTTATCTATGTGGCCAAATGTCTGAGGACGGGTCAAAAATTTTTGTAATAAGATTAACCTCAACATAATGAAAATTTTTAAAAATTACACACTTAAGTTTTCTTTTTTTAAACTTAATTTCCTACTAAATAAACAAAATGCATACACAAATAAATGACTTCTTCACCAAAATAAACTAAAATTTCCTTTAATAAATACTTTATTTTATTCTTGTTCACGCTAAGTTTCAGCTCACTGACATTTTTCTTGTCGTCTACAGAGAAATATCAAGTCAGAGGCTAATCTTTGCCTTTAAAGATAGCTGGAACCTCGCATTCATTAAGGAAATGGTGCCGCAGGGTGGCACAATAGACTTTGATATGGAATTTACTCAAGTCGACATGGATTATAAGGGGCCTCTAATGGATGTCGTCAGCCGACGGGAAAAGGAAGGACCGCCCTCACTGCTAAGGTTGACTACCAAAGACAATTCATCATGGAAGTGAAAGAATGTGATGGTACAACAAGACCTAATGGAGGGGCCCAGCCGCCTACCGTCTATGATAGCTACGCCGACTAAGGGCCTAGTCATTGTCGTTAATGAAAGATTATCAGACTCTACGCTATGAAGAACTCAGCGCAAAAATGCTAGTTGCCGAAAGCAGAGGGCTTTCTTAAGAGAAGAAAAAAGATGCCAGAAAAAGGTAGAGAATTTACTTACCCATATTTTTGAAGGGAACATTTATGATCCAGGCATGAAAGAAACCTCTTCCAGCTTGCCTGCTACATATGAGGAGTCTAGATTTGTTACAGAGCCGGAAATACCACCAGCTTCAGATGTTCTTTGCACGGGTTGCCCAACCTGCAACGCCGAATTATTTGCATGAGCGTTAGCTGCAGAGGCATTCGTGGAATGCCCAGACTGTAATGTGCTACACTTATAGCACTACAGCACCTTAGAGGAGTATGCATCCACTGGTGATGGGTCTCAAATTGCTGATTGCCCAATGGGAGAGTCGTATGTCCTGCTGGGAATAGATCAATGTTTCCAATAGAGTCCAGATCCATATGTCCCATTGGATGCCGAGTCACACATTCTGTTAGTGTCAGAATCAACATAAGATTGGACTCCCGCTGACGTTGAAATGAGGGAATATCCTTGATAGCCATTGAATCTTAGCACGACAGAGTATTATAAGATGAGCAAAGTGAACAAAAAAATTTTTGAATTCTACAAAGAAGTTCAAGAAAGGTTCATCAACATATTAGAAGGGTTGGAATTATAAACCAGGGTCTTCTCAAAAATTGATGAACGGAACATTCTCAATTGCATTTTTGACCTGAGAGATAGAGGCCGAGCAGGCTTTCTTATGGAAAGAACCTATTCTGAGCTAAGAAAGTGGATGCGAGGAAAGAGGAGGATCACTATCCAGTGTGGCTGCTGCTACAACTTTACCAATGATAGATAAAGAAATCCTCCTGAGATTCTCAGACACGATCAAGTGGATCCACTACCTCCAATGATAAAATGGATGATTAAAAGAATGGTCTGATGGAGTATACTACCAGCTAACTTCATTCCTAATAGCTGCATCATCAACATATATGATGAAGGAGACTGCATACCTCAACACATTGATCATCATGACTTTGTGAGACCTTTCTGCACGGTCTCATTCATGAGCAAAAGCAACATTCTATTTGGAAAAGAAATTGATATCATTGGTCCTGGCAAATTCAGAGGAGCTATAGAAGTTCTGTTACCTGTTGGTTTAGTGCTAATCCTTAAAGGAAATGGGGAAGACGTCACCAAACACTATATTCCAGGGGTGCGACACTGTAGAGTGTCCATGAACTTTCAACGAATGGACAAATGTAAAATGCCATATTCATTTCAACTAGATCCAAAATTGGAGGAACTGCTACCATACGAGCTATGAGAGGGTTGTACATCTAAGTAGCAAAGGGAATTCTTATCTTAAAGCGTAGCTTAGAAGGTCTGCTCCATCAAGAGCTTGTCACACCAGGAACAGACATTCAGAGGGTTCATTTCCATTTTACTGTGCTACATTACAGTAGTATGATATGTATTAGACATTCTCAGCTTATGATATGTACTTGGCATGGGATATTTGTGGATGTACTTTGATGCAGTTAGTATATTGTACGTTTTGAGGCTTTGGCCTACATTCAATATGTAACATTTATTGGAACATATTAATGAAGTTTCTTTCAGAAATTGATTTTTTTGTCAATTGACTTTTTGTGCGATGGATAAAAGCCACGAGTCATATGTTGATTTGAGATTATAAAGAACAAAGAACAAAACAACAAAACAAAAAGATGACGTAAATAAAATTTAAATAAAAATAACAAATAAGCAAACAACAAAACAACTCTCTTTTAAAAAATCAACCAACTAAAATTAAATTTTTTAAAACATACTTTTAAAATTAACCATGTTAAAAACAACAAGAAAAGAAAATAAATTTGTTAAGTTGATTCTCTCGATTTCAAGGTCTCTTACTCTTCGCTTGCGCGGCACGACTATCTTTGTCTGCACTAAAAATCTTCACATTCTCACGGAATTTCATGTTCTCTAGAAAACCTCACAATATTTTGCACATTTTCCTCACCAATGTCAATCTTTTCACAAAAAACATGTTTATGGGTTTAACACCACCAATTCTTATTTTGGAATCAGTCCTTAACTTCTGATTCCCTTCTCTCAAGGTAGGTCCCTAACTTCCAATCCTCTTTTCAGATTGATCCTTAACTTTCATTTCTCATTTTAGAATCAGTCCTTAACTTCTGATTCACTTCTTTTGAGGTTGGTCCTTAACTTCTAATTTTCTTTTGACATCGATCATTAACTTTCAATTCTCATTTTAGGATCAGTCCCTAACTTCTGATTCACTTCTTTTGAGGTCGGTCCTTAACTTCTGACTCTCTTTTGAGATTGATCCTTAACTTTTAATTCTCATTTTGGAATCAGTCCTTAACTTCTAATTCACTTCTTTTGAGGTCGGTCCTTAACTTCCAACTCTTATTTGAGATTGATCATTAACTTTCAATTCTCATTTTGGAATCAGTCCTTAACTTCTGATTCATTTCCTTTCAAGGTCGGTCCATAACTTTCAACTATCTTTTGAGATTGATCATTAAATTTCAATTCTCATTTTAGAATCAGTCCTTAACTTCTGATTCACTCTTTTCGAGGTCAGTCCTTAACTTCCGACTCTCTTTTGAGATTGATTCTTAACTTTCAATTCTCATTTTGGAATCAGTCCTTAACTTCTGATTCCTTTCCTTTCAAGGTCGGTTCTTAACTTTCGATTTCCTTTTAAGATTGATCATTAACTTTCAATTCTCATTTTGGAATCAGCCCTTAACTTCTTATTCACTTCTTTTAAGGTCGATCCTTAACTTCCGACTCTCTTTTGATATTGATCATTAACTTTCAATTCTCATTTTGAAATCAGTCCTTAACTTATAATTCTTTTTCTTTCGAGGTTGTTCCTTAACTTCCAACTCTCTTTTGAGATTGATCCTTAACTTTCAATTATAATTTTGGAATCAGTCATTAACTTCTTATTCCTTTTCTTTAGAGTTTGGTCCCTAACTTTCAACCCTCTTCTGAAATTAATACCTAAACTTCAACTCCCACCTTGGGGTCAGCACTTACATACTGATTCTCAACCTCTATGAACACCTGAAATTTGATAACTCAAACCCACTCTCCAATTACCAGCAAGAGTTCCTACTTCTTGATTTCAATCAAATATTCACTTTCTAATTCCCCAAATGAAACAAATAACACACACAATTCCACACCTCCTTCAAGGTCTATTGACTTAGGAGTTTGTATTGGTTTTGTCGATCTCGTCGGTCAACGCCAATATGCGCGGTGCAATTGCCCAGCACACCACACTTATTGGGGGTCCATTTGTTGACCTCACTTTTGGTTAAGGTGTATTTTTTCCTCTTTAGTAGCCTAGGGTCTAGCCATAGGACTTTCTTGTTAACTATTCATAGAAAACTAGAAAATGAACCCTCACCATTAGAATTTTCAAACTCCTCTTTACTCAACTTGAAGTCCCTCATAGTGGTCCTAGCCTCTAGCACTTAGTAGGTGGGGTCATTATGGGGAAGCCCAAGGAGAGTTTCCATAGGACTGCTTGACCATAAGGTTGACCCTGGGTGTTGGTCTAGAGCTAAGGTACTCACCTCACTCACAAATATAAACCCAAAATTTCTTGACTTTGATCCGTTAATCCTTTGGGAGACTCATGTAAATGGTCCCCTAAACCCACTAGCCCTAGGTTAAGGTTTAGCTAAAATTGGTACATAGAGGACCCAAATGGGGTTTCTATTGGTTCATAGCTCTTTTATGGTGGTTGGCACCTCAATTCTACCAAAAATACCTAAATTGGCCTTTTTGCCCCTAAACTCCCCCCCTCCAAATTACCTAAGTACCCTTGAAACCCTAAATTTGACCAAAATTCTCAAATTTACCCAAAATACCCAAATATATTCAAAAATCATTTCAAACCTTTTGAAAACATCCAAATTACCCCAAATCACAAAAATTGCCAAATTACCAAAATGCCCCTTAGCCCAAAATTTCAAAAATTCCAAAAAATCCTGAAAATTCCCAAAACCTTTCAAATATTCCAAATTTCATTTCTCTCAACAACCACATGACCCAATTTGACCAATTTGACTGGTTTGATCAAAATTCTCAAATTGCCTTTAAAGACCCAATTTCTCCCAAATTGGTCAATGCAAAGCCACCACAGCCAAATTTTGGACCTTACTGACCAGGCTAAATCCCATGGAACCACCCAAATGAGCCATGGACCAAGGGATCTCCAAATCAAGGGATTTACTTCCTAAATTGCTTAAGCCTAATGGATTTTTGACAAAACTAAACACCTACCCAAATAAATTGTTGTGACAGATTTCCTTGGCTCACCTGACCTACTGGCCACCTCCCCTAGCCTTATCGGCCAGCCTAGTCANTAAGGTCATGGCTAGCCTAGCCCAAACCCAAGCTTTAACCAAATTGACTTACATGGACCCCTTCACCAAAAGTTGACCCAATCTAGCCAAATTGGCCAACCAAAAACCTCCACCGCCAAATTTTGGACTTTATTGACCAGGCTAAACCCCATGGAACCACCCAAATGAGCCATGGACCAAAGGATCCCCAAATTAATGGATTTACTTCCAAATTTGCTTAAGTCTAAGGGATTTTTTCCAAAACTAAACATCTGCCCAAATAAATTATTTTGACTGATTCCCCTGGCTCACCTGACCTATTGGCCACCTACCCTAGCCTTGTCGATTGGCCTAGTCACCGGAGGAGCCAAAAATGTGAGCCACCCTCAAAAAATCCAAACCGAATTCAAACCTAGAGGCCACCTCATCCCATTTGAAGTTTAGAGCCTCTCTGCCCTTCACATAGGCAACAATTTTCACCCATACATCGGCCCACAAAGCCACCCTAAGCCATTTTTATAAAAGCTCCACCTTCATGGCCATGAAATGAGTGCTGAAAATTTATTAAGGATACCCTCTAAAATCATTCCTTGAGCTTCCTTGAGACCTCCACAGTGCAACCCAACCACTCCATTGCCCTAATTCCTCTTGCCGGAGCTCAATTTTTGAACTCAAATCATTGTCAGAGACAGGACATTATCCACCACACATCCATAATGCACCAAATTTAAATTAAACTCACCAACACCATCACCACACTGAACTAAGGCAAAGTCCTATCAAATCCCTTTCATATAGAGCCTCTGAGATAGCTCAAGATCAACACCCAAATCTGGCCTTGATGGAATTCAGATCTAGACCTTTCACCACGACCAGAGGCTCAATCCTTAGCCTCCTTGGGCCTCCACAAATGTGTCGAGCACCTCTGATTGAAGCTTCCCTTCTTAGAGCAAAGGTATTGAACTTCCCCTCTTCCCGAGCCTATTTTGATTCTCTATTTAATTAGAGTTGATTTAATGGCATGTTTACTGTATGGATGTGTTCGTCACACTTAGACGAGTCCATAGGATCAAACCCGAGGTCATTTGGTGGAGAAATGGGGAAAATCTTGAGGTTTTAGGGTTAACAGTTACGGTTTCACTTTATTCAGGGACGATGACGTGGAACCGTTGAATCGCGCGTGTATCAAATGAAGGGCTCTGATTACGCTGGATGGGATCGCGGTTCATAAAGTGTGGGCTGAGTCAGTGGCTACATGGAAGGTGGCGTCCAACTAGAGTGCGCCAGGCGTGTTTTCGGAGTCGCCTACGATCTAGTCAGTGCCACGTGTTAAGTAGGAAATTAGGGATTTTCTTATTTAAATAAATAGCCTTAACTTCAAAAATCCATATCTTGGTGTTGAAAAATCACAAAAATAAAATAAAAATATCATCTTGCTCAGTGAATACAGGAGAATAATGTGGAAATAATTTGAAGTTTATGAGATGCATATTTTATTTTTAATTAATTAAGCACTATTTTGAATCTTTTAATTCTCCATGCATGTAGACATTTCACCATGGCTTGAAATTTTGACATGTTGTTGCCTCTGTCTTGGGGAACACTCTCTGAGTTTTATAAAGTCAGAGAAGACCTCTAGGCAGAAATCCATTCTTTTCAAGTTTATGTCTATTATTTGCATAAATTAATCATAATAATTAGCATGTTACTTAGAAAATTCCAATAAAACTTTGGAAGGTTTATTGTGGCTAGAGAATCCTTTAGAAGATATTTCATAGGCTAAATCATTAAGAATACACAACTTTCACCAAACCCTAAAACACAAAGAAAATTAATTTAGGAAATATAAGCATCTAAATGACTTGGTTTTTAATCTCCACTATAATTTGAAGTGCAGAGAACTCCCCATAAAAATTTTAAATTATTTGAAGCTCATTTGATAACTCAAATTGATTTTTTAAGTTAAATATCATTTTAACACTAAAATAATTTTTAACAATTAAAATATAACTCAAAAAATTATAAAAATTAGTTTTTGGAGTTCTCTATGATTAGATGAATTTTTCTAAAAAAAATTTATAATTAAAATAAAAATTCTATTTTTAAGCGTTTCTTTAATATTTAAATAATTAAAAAAATGATAAAAATCACAAAAATAATAAAATTTATGGAAATGTTCTAAATTGTTTCCTAAGCACTTAGGAACAATTAAAATATTTTTTCCAGATTTTCTAAGTGAAGATATTGAATTTTGAAGCTTAAAATAATTTTTAAAGGCTAAAAATGGATATTCACTAAAATAATTATAACATTTCAAAGAAAAATTAAAAAAATGTAAAATTTGTTTCTCTAGGTTTCTTGACCTCAGAGATATTTAATAAAAATATAAAACTTAATTTCCCACATTTAACATATTTTATAATTAATAAATACTCCATAACTTGAAATAATTCTAATAATTAAAATAAAACTCAAAAGATCATGAAATTTGGTCTAAGTGTTTCTCAGGTCTAAGTCTACTCTAATAAAAATTTCAAGGGATTAGGCTTTTCCTTGGTCAAGTTATGGAATTTTCTTTAAAAAATTCTATTGTTGAATATGAATAAATATATAAATTAAATTAAAATTTGAAAAATAAAATTTTCTCCTCTAATGTCTTAATTGACCCATGAGTAAGGTGGGATGCAAATTCTAAAGTCATTTGAATTAAATTTAATGAATTATGAAGTATTAGAGTCCTATGGGCAAAAGTATAATTTTAGAAATTTAGTCATGATTAACATTTAGGCTTAATTCAAGAAAGGAAAATTGACAACCTTTGATCTTAATTAACATATTTGGATGATTGAAACACAAAGGATTAATTGGCAGAAACCAATCCCATTTCTCCTAATTAAAGGATAAATTTGTAATTTCCTTAAATTATTAAAATTCAAAATTCTAGTCAATTAAATGATCTTAGACTTAGGGGTATGAATTTGGGTGTTGATAACTCACTAATTTAACACCCTTATTTGATATTCAAATGACTTTCAAAAAAATGAATCATCATCACTTAAAATTCAATTTTAAAAAATATGTATATAACTAAGACATCTATCAAAAGTCTAAAGGGCTTAGTAGTGACCTAGGATAAATTAAATTTGGTTAAATGAGGATTAGAAAAGTGAATAAAAATTGAACACCTTTGAAACACTACAAGCCCAAATTAAAAAGTTGGCTATGTTTCTTGATAACATTAACTTGCCATATTAAGGGTCTTCACCCACATAACCCTCAAATTAAATTATAAGAGATGATTACCCTACTCTTAGGGATAATTAAAACATCAATGTTCACTGAGCGCTAGGGGTATTTTACAGGATGAATTATTGAGCAACATAATAAGTTTAAATGAGCTTGAGACTTTTCACCAGGCAATGAGAGGGAAGCATGGACCTGCTTCTTTCTCCAGATCTGTTGGATACCTCGGAGGTCTACTAAACTTAATATGTTTTGCTTAACAATAATCATCCTTAATCAAATTAATAGGGACCCACTAAGATATGACCTAGAGTTGGGTAGATCACTAAAACCTTACTTTTCTGTTTTATATAAAGTGCTCTCACATGCATTTTGAGTTTCAGGTGGTGGAACGAGAAGACTCGCCATGTACTCTTTCTTATAGTTTACAGTGTCGTCTTTCTTATACTTTCATATTGTACTTTTTATGCTTATAAAACTTGCATGCTAAACAACAATGTCACCCAGCATGAAAACAAAAACTGCTAGGATAGCCACAAAACCAAAACCAAAATTAAAATCAATCAAGATAAAATTCACCGCCACAACATTCAAAATATAAGACAACTTAAAATTTAATCACAAACATCACACAAAACAACAACTACAACTAAATTAAGACGTCTCTATTGGATGATCGGAAATCCCTCGGATGAGGTAACCTAATGTTGCTAATGAGGCTTCCCACAATCTAAATGAAAATATGGAACTCATTAAGTTAAGTTTAGTAAATTCATTTGGACTAAGTGAATCCAATAGAAAATAACGGAATGAGGGAACCGTAGGATCCTAATCGGTGTCGCTCTAATCAACTTTAACATGTCCCATAACATTTAAAGAACTTCAACCATAGGATCATCTGATTTGACATCATAACTTGATACCCTAGAAAACTTAAACTCGTCACGGTAAGGAGCTTGGAGCTAGCATGGTGGGAAGCACGGCCATCTTCAACAGCAAAACTTGTCTTCCCCAGCTAAACCAACTTCCTTCCTCAAAATTAAATAACCAAAGCCATAGAATTTCAAGGTTGTCTGCTTATGCAACAAAAATCCTCACCTTATCTTTAGTCCTTTGCACAGCTCTGTTGTACAATCTAAGTTCTAACTCGTCTTAGGATTCTGAGGCTGTCGTCTGTCACTACCTAAATCCTCACATCTTCCAGGCTATTTGTGAGATCGTTTCACACAAGATAGACTGAAAAATCACTGAGGTTCTCCTTCGGATTTGTGACATCCCCTAGTTCTTCCTCCTTTAGATTCTACAATAAATGTTCCAAATTTGAACCAATTCCTTTTCACACCTCTTTGTCTGATGTTGTTGAAAAGTCCTATCATTTGACCTCCTTGAAGATAATATTTTCTAATTTTTATCGTGACTTTTTTTAGGTGATTTCGGTCATTTAAGCTGTAATTAGCTATAGGGGCTTGCCCTTATAGGAAGCTTATCTGAACCCAGCTTAATATAAATCCTATTTAATTTTTCATATTAAATAGAAGAAATTATCGGCAAATAAAATGGTTTTACAGACCATACAGATGTCATATATTTCTTAGTTTATTTAATCGAGTCTCATCCTCAAGTCGTGTGTTTATCTTTTGGGGTAGATAGAGAATTTGAGGTACAGCGCTCTTTCATTTAAACTATGAAAAATATTAAGTCAGTTTGATTTTATATTTTTCTAAACTTAAATATATATGTATATTAAAATTTCCTTCCAAAGCGGGCGACAGAATTTCGATTCCGGTGACCGACAGCTTCTTACGGGCAACTCCTCAACCAAAAATAGTGTCGACGGTTTCATTAATTTATTTTTCCAAATCAAGTGTTTCTTCCTGTTCCAACTTAGATAAATGATCAGCAATTTGATTATTTGTTCATTTTCTATCAACTACCACAGAATCAAACTCTTGCATTGGAAGTTCCCATCTAATTAATATTGGTTTCACATTCTTTTTTTGCATTAAATATTTAATAGTCGAGTGGTTAGTATAAATAACACATTTAGCTCCAATTAGATATGACCTAAACTTATCAAAAGCATAAACAATGGCTAATAAATCTCTTTCAGAAGTGGTGTAATTAGATTTATCATCATTAAGAGTTTTACTAGTATAGTATATAACTTTAAAAGTTTTTCCATATCTCTGCCCTAAAATAGCTCCAATTGCATAATCACTTGCATCTCACATTAATTCAAAAGGCTTCTCCCAATCAGGTGAAACAATTATCGAAGCAGGGATCAGTTTTTTCTTTAAAGTTTTAAAGGATTTAAGGCACTCTTGATTAAAATCAAATTTTGTATCTTTTTCTAAAAGTTGACATAAAGGCTTAGTAATTTGAAAAATCTTTAATATACCGCCTGTAAAATCCAGCATGTCCTAAAAATTTCCTAACTCCTCTTATAGTAGTAGGTGAATGTAGGTTAAATATAACCTGTATTTTTGCAGGATCTACTTTTATGTCTTTTTCTAAAATTTTATGTCCAAGTATAATTCCTCATGCAACCATAAATTGATATTTTTCCCAGTTTAATATGAGATTAGTTTTTTCGTTCTAGAAGTTTCTCTAAATGATTTAGACTTACTTTAAATGAAGTTCCAAATATAGAAAAATTATCCATAAAATTTCAATCCCTTTTTCAAATAAATCACTAAAAATTTGACATCATACATCTTTGAAATGTTACAGGTGTATTACATAATCCAAAGGGCATTCACCGAAAATCAAAAGT
Organism: Phalaenopsis hybrid cultivar; assembly: GCA_002079205.1. Classification (NCBI taxonomy): domain Eukaryota; kingdom Viridiplantae; phylum Streptophyta; class Magnoliopsida; order Asparagales; family Orchidaceae; genus Phalaenopsis; species Phalaenopsis hybrid cultivar. The sequence goes on from JXCR01147132.1 coordinate 130,751, forward strand.
TCCATTAGAACTAGTAAATGTTGTTTTCTCTTGATCCTCTAGATAAATAGGTATTTGATGATAACTAGTATATCCATCTAGAAAATAAAAATATCTGTGCCCAGCCAGTCTATCCAACATCTAGTCCAAAAAGGGTAAAAGAAAGTGATCCTTCCTGGTGACAGAATTTAATTTTCTATAATCTATGCAGATCTGTCATCCAGTGACTTGCCTTGTTGATATTAATTCATTATTCTCATTCTTCACAATAGTCACTCCTCCTTTCTTTGAAACATAGTGAATTGGACATACCCAAGCACTGTCTGAAATAAGATATATTATTCCAGCATCTACCATTTTAAAATCTCTTTCTTAACAACTTCTTTCATCATAGGATCTAATATCCTTTGAGGATCAGGTCTTGGTTCATGTTGATCTTCCAATAAAATTTTATGCATACAAATTGAAGTATTGATTCCTTTAATATCAGCTAATGTTCATCCAAAGGTTTTCTTATATCTTCTCAAAGTCTCTAACAATTGTTGTTCTTGTGTATCAGTTAATTCTAAGGATACTATAATATGTAATGTGGATAAATCTCCTAAGAATGCATACTTTAAATGTTTAGGAAGTGTTTTCATTTCTAGTTTAGAAGGTTTCTCAGTAGATGAAATCAAATTCTTGTTATCATCTGTAGGTCTAACATTTCAAATTTTTCCAGAACATAGTCCAAACCTTCATTACTCACTTCCGTAGATTCATCTTGAATTTTATCTTCATCTTCATGTTTAAAAAATTCTTTTTCAAATTTCTTTTCGAATTTCTTCGTGAAATATTTATGGCTTAAATATTTATTAATATCCATTCTGAAGCATTCAATCTCTTGCTCTTTTGCAGGGTATCTCATTGATTTTGTAATATTAAATGTAACCTCTTGATCACTAAGTTTCATGTTAGTTCTCCTTTATGCACATCTATCAAAGCTCTTCCAGTGGCAATGAATAGTCTTCCTAAAATGATAGGAATTTATTTATCTTCCTCCATATCTAATACAGTAAAATCCATTGGAAAGATAAATTTATCAACTTTTACCAAAACATCTTCTATAACTCCTTTAGAATAGGTAATCGAACGATCAACAAACTAAAGAGTTACAGTTGTTAGTGAAATATCTCCTAAACCCAATCTTCTGAAAATTGATAAAAGCATAGATTAATACTGACTCCTAAATCACATAATTTTTTTCCAAAAAATCTTTTGTCAATAGCACAAGGAATAGTAAAACTATCAGGATCTTTAAGTTTTTCAGGAAACTTCTTCTGAATTATAGCACTATACACCTCACTAAGTGCAAAAGTCTTATTATCTACAAACTTCCTTTTCTTATTAAGTATATCCTTCATGAACTTCACATAGCTTGACATTTGTTCCAAGACTTCAACAAATGGAATGTTTATCGTTAATTTCCTCAATATTTCCAAAAACTTTAAAAATTAGTTCTCTCTATTTTTTGCTTCAATCTTTGAGGAAATAGAGGTGGTGATCTTTCTACAGTGATTTTCAATAGTTTAATAGGAAATTTAGACTCAAAATGAAAATCTTTACAATATTTTTTTATTTTCCACCTCATCTTTTTCAACTTCAACTTCCACTTTTTTTTTAACTTTGATTGTCGATTCTTTTCCACTTCTCAGTTGAACAGCATTAATTTGGTCTTTGTTTTAATCTTTTAAGCAACATTCCTGGAGGTCTATTGTTAAGTCCAATAGCAATACATCCCAATTTATTTTTCATGTTTCTAATTGCAGCTCCTTAACTTTGTAATTAATTTTCCATTTGCAATATTAATTCTTCCATTAAAAACTTCTTCTCCTTACTCTGAAAAATTATTAAAACTTAGGGGGTAATATGGTTTATAAGTTGGATTTCCTTGATTTTTGGAGTTTCCCAATGGGTTCACAGTGTTGTTTTCCCATTGCAGATTTGTAGCATTAGAGTTATTGTTACTCCAACTAAAATTTTGATGATTCTTCCAACCAGAATTATAATAATTAGTATAAGGATTATTAGAACAATTATTTATCATATTTAAAGTCTCATAAGAAAATTGACATTCTATCATTTGTCACAATTAGTTTTCCTTAAGCACATGTGGTGTCTTAGTATAATTCATTCCATATTGATTTATCTTCTTTGATATAGCAGCTATTTGGTAGCTATATTGGATCATAATCATAAATATTAGCTACTCTTTTTGGATTTACCCTTTTAGAGGGCCATTGAAAATTATTAGTAGTCATATCTTCAATTAAAGAATATGCTTCATCGAATGGTTTTGACATTAATGATCCACTAGCAGCAGCATCAATTATTGATCTAAGAGATCTAACCAATCCATTATAAAAGTTTGAATTATTAACCAATCTAGCAATGCATGGTGTGGACACTTCATAAGGAGATCTTTAAATCTTTCTCAGGCTTCACAAATTGATTCCCCTTCAAACTGACAAAAAGTTCTAACATCATTTCTAAGCTTAGCAGTTTTTTAAGGCGAAAAATATTTAGATAAAAATTTTTGTGATAAGTCTCTTCTAGTTCTAATTGATCTAGGTGCTAACAAGTTTAACCACATCTTAGCTTTATCCCTTAGTGAAAAAGAAAAAAGTTTAAGTCTGGCGACATCATTCGATACTCCATCATATTTAAATGTAGAACACAATTCTAAAAAAATTAGCAAGGTGTAAGTTAGGATCTTCAGTTGGTCTTCCCCTAAACTGATTATTCTGATCCATTTAGATAATAGCAGGTTTAAGCTCAAATGAATTGGCAGCTTCAGCAGGGATTTGTATACGCAAAAAAATTTCATTTGTTGTAGGATTAGCATAATCACTTAAAGGTCTCTGATGATGTTCATTTCCATAATTACTTGAGTTGAAAGTCATTCTGCTAGAATTATCTATCTCTTTTTGTTATTTTTCAATTTTTCTAATTTTTCTTTCTAACTCTGAATTGTAAGGTACTAACTCTTCAGATCTTAAACTATGCCTAAAAAAACATAATAAGCAATTAAAATAAGCAAACACACTAAAATATAAAAATATTGAAGTTAAACTACAAACACATTTTTTAGATAAAATAATTTACTAACACTTTCCGTTACTTTCCCGGCAATGGCGCCAAAAAGTTTATGCAGGCGGATTTAGCATGTTATTTTTGCAAATATTTTTTAATATTACAAAATACACACGGCAGTAATAATAATAAATATGCAATGTAAACCCACACAAAAATAACTTTAATGAAAATAATTTTATTTTTTAAAACCTTTAAATTATCAAATTCCCTAATAATAACTCAAGTATATGTATCGCTCAAGTAATAAAGGGCTCTAATGGAGTCCTAGATATTGATCCTACATGATACGGAGCACCTAAAGTCATGGCTTATAGATAAATTCTTATGATTATATTTTAAACTAAAATTTAAACCAGAGAATCACAGGGACCGTCGAGCAACTGACGGTTAAAATGGACATTTCGCCTTTTCTAACATGATACGGAGCACCGAAAGTCATGGCTTCTCGCATTCTGATATTGGTTGACGATAATGTTGCGGTGGAAGCACAGTCAGGTGAAGGTGCACATCCAAACGAGGGCTCTCCGACGTCTCTGCTTTCCGTTCACTGCAATGGACTTCGAATGCGTGTCAAACGAGGCCTTATTGGAAGTAAAGTAATAACGAGAAAAAAATTAGATAAAATACAATCATTATAATGGTAACCTAAAAAATCACACCCGGCATTAAAGGAAGCCAATATAGTACTCATTAAAATTGTGAGGAGAAATAAAAGAAAAAAAAAATCAAAGTTCTATATAAAGAAAGCATAAAGAAAAATAAGTAATACGAGCTCATAAAATCTCCCTACATTACAAGGCTAGTATCATCCTAGTTATTAATATAATACAATGTATATAGTAAGTCCAAGTCATTTAACGAATAACTGTCTGTGACACCCAAGCATAGTCAGATCTTCTAACATTGTATTAGAATTCCACAAAAACTAATATGTATATGCAACAACTTTATGGTCATTAAGAATGGCACGCACTTGTAATTCAAAGAAACTGAACCCCTATTACTTGATCTGTCCCCCTTTGTTGGTGAGTATCATAGCTCTCAAACTCGATCAAAATTAACTATGATCAAAGGTAGTATCTATAATATCAAAAAAACATCTAAGAAAACTTTGCATCCTCACAGTTTAAAAACAAAAGAACTAAAATTACCAAATGTAGAACTTTCAGAAGAAGAAATAATCGTAAAAATGAAAACAAGGGCAATAGAGCAGCAGCAACGACCATTCATAACAGCACAACCACCATGCCATATTCATCCAAAATTCTTAAAATTAATTGAGAAGAGCAGCTCAAATAATCTTCACCGCCATAACCACAATATTTAANTTAAGCCATTTTTATATAACCTCCACCTCCATGGCCATGGAAGTTGTGCTGAAAATTTCTTAAGGATACCCTCTAAAATTACTCCCTGAGCTTCCTTGAGACCTCCACATTGCGATCCAACCACTCCATTTCCCTAATTCCCCTAGCCGGAGCTCAATTTTTAAGCTCAAATCCTTGTCGGAGACAGGACATTCTCCACCACACCTCCAAAGTGCACCAAATCCAAATTAAACTCACCCACACCATCACCACACTGAAATAAGACAAAGCTATCAAATCCCTCTCATACAGAGCCTCTGAGATAGCTCAAGACAAACACCCAAATCCAGCCTTGATCAAACTCGGGTCTATAACTTTCACCACGACCAGAGGCTCAATCATTAGCCTCCTTGGACCTCCACGAATGTGCCAAGCACCTCTGATTGAAGCTTCCCTTCTCAAAGCGAACCAACAAGACCTAAATAAAATTATTTTTATAATGGTTTAGGGTTTAGGGTCGTGTGATGCCTCCTTACGACTAGAGGCTAAATTATGAGGAGGCGTCACACGTCTAAACCCAAGCCTATTTTGATTCTCCATTTAATTAAAGTTGATTTAATGGCATGTTTACCATATGGATGGGTTCGTCACACTTAGACGAGTCCATAGGATCAAACCAGAAGTCATTTGGTTGAGAAATGAGTGAGATCTTAGGGTTTTAGTGTGAATAGTTCTCGGGTTAGCCTATTTGGGGACGATGACAGGAAGCCATCTGATCGCGTGTTTAACTCGTTAACGAACGAGATCTCGTCAGATGAACTCTCGGTGCGTGAGCCTGCGGGCCACGTGGCATGCCAAGGTGGAATGCACAATGAATGGGAGCACGTCGCATCGTCGTTCTGAGCTGCCGAGGATGAGGAGGTGTCACACGTTTAAATAGATAAATAGGGAATTAAATAAATCTGAAAATGATCCCTAGCTTCAAAAATACATATCTTGGTGTAAAAAAGTCACAAAAATATAATAAAAATACCCTCTTGCTCATTGAACAAAGGAGAATAATTTGGAAATGGTTTGAAGTTTATGTGATGCATATTTTATTTTTAATTAATTCAATAATTTTTTGAGTCTCTTAAATCTCCATGCATGTAGACATTTCATCATGGCTTGAAATTTTGGCATGTTGTTGCCTCTATCTCGGGGAACATTCTCTAATTTTTTCAAAGTCAGAGAAGATCTCTAGACAGAGATCCATTTTCTTCAAGTTTATGTCTATTATTTGCATAAATTAATCATAATAATTAGCATGTTTCTTAGAAAATTCCAACAAAATTTTGGATGGTTTATTATGGCCAGAGAACCCTTCAAAAAAAATTTCATGAGTTAAGTCATTAAGAATGTACCTAATTTTCACAAACCCTAAAATGCAAAGAAAATTAATTTTTGGAAACAAAGACATCTAAATGACTTAATTTTTTATCTCCACTAAGACTAAAAGCTCAGAGAACTCCCCATAAAAATTTCAAAATATTTGGAGCTCATTTGATAACTCAAATTCATTTTCTAAGTTAAATGTTATTTTTAACATTAAAAATGATTTTTAACAATTAAAATATAACTCAAAAAATTATAAAAATTAGTTTTTGGAGTTCTTTGTGATTAGATGAATTTTCCAAAAATAAATTTGTAATTAAAATAAAATTTCCATTTTTAAGCCTTTCTTTAATATTTGAATATTTAAAAAATGATAAAAATCACAAGAATAATAAAATTCATGGAAATGTTCTAAATTGTTTCTTAAGCACTTAAGAACAATTGGAATATTTTTATAATTTTCTAAGTGAAGATATTGAATTTAGAAGCTTAAAATAATTTTTAAAGGCTAAAAGTGGATTTTCACTAAAATAATTCTAACAATTCAAAGAAAAATAAATAAAAATGTGAAATTTTTTTTTAGGTTCCTTGACCTTAGGGAGATTTAATAAAAATATAAAACATAATTTTACACATTTAAAATATTTTATAATTAATAAATGCTCCATATTTTAAAATAATACTAATAAGTTAAAAAAATTCAAAGAATGAAGAAATTTGGTTCCAATGATTCTCTAGTCTAAGTCTGCCTCCAATAAAAATTTCAAGTGATTAGGCCTTTTCTTGGTCAAGTTATGAAATTTTCTTTAAAAAATCTTATTCTTGCAAATGAATAAACATATAAATTAAATTAAAATTTGAAAAACCACATTTTCTCCTCTGAAGTCTTAATTGGCCCATAATTGAGGTGGGATGCAAATTCCAAAGTTATTGGAATTAAATTTGATGAATTATGAAGTATTAGAGCCTTAAGGGCAAAAGTGTAATTTTGAAAATTTAGCCTTAATTAACATATACGCTTAACTCAAGAAAGGGAAATGGGTAACCTTTGATCCCAATCAACATATTTGGATGATTGAAATACAAGGGGATTAATTGGTAGAAACCAATCTCACTTTTATTAATTAAAGGATAAATTTGTAATTTCCTTAAATTAGTAAAATTGGGAAGTCTAGTCAATTAAATGATCCTAGACTTAGGGGTATGATTTTGGCTGTTGATAACTCACTAATTTTACGCACCTATTTGATGTTCAAATGACTTTCAAAAATAAATCATCATCACTTAAAATTCAATCTCTTTCAAAATATATAACTAAGACATCTATCAAAAGTCTAAAGGGTTTAGTAATGACCTAGGCTAAATCAAATTAAGTTAAATGAGGATTAGAAAAGTGAACATAATTAAAAATTGAACACCTTTGAAACACTACAAGCCTAAATTAAAAAGTCGGCTAAGTGTATTGATAATAATAATATGCCCCTTTAAGGGTCTTCACCAACATAATCCTCAAATTAAATTATACGTGATAATTACCCTACTCTTAGGGATAATTGAAACATCAAAGTTCTTTGAGCATTAAAGGTATTTAGAAGATGGTTTATTAAGCAACATAATAAGTTTAAATGAGCTCGAGACTTTTTCACCAAGCAGTGAGAGGGAAGCATGGACCTGCTTCTTTCTCCAGATCTGTTGAATACCTCGGAGGTCTACTAAACTTAATATGTTTTGCTTAACAAAAATCATCCTTAATCAAATTAATATGGACCCACAAAGATATGACCTACGGTTGGGTAGATCACTAAAACCTCACTTTTTCGCTTTATATAAAGTGCTCTCACATGCATTTTGAGTTTTAGGTGGTGGAACGAGAAGACTCGTTAGGTACACTTTTTATAGTTTACAGTGTCGTCTTTCTGGTACTTTCATACTGTACTTTTTATGCTTACAAAACTTGCATGCTAAATAACAATGTCACCTTGCATGAAAACCAAAACTGTTAGGATAGCCACAAAACCAAAACTCAAAACCAAAATTAAAATCAACCAAGATAAAAATCACCTCCACAACATTCAAAATATAAAACAACTCACAATTTAATCACAAACATCACAAAAACAAAAACTACAACTAAATTAAGATGTCTCTATCGGATGATCGAAAATCCCTCATAGGAGGTAACCTACGGTTGCTAACAAGGCTTCCCACGGTCTAAATGAAAGTATGAAACTCATTAAGTTGAGTTTAGTAAATTCACTTGGACTAAGTGAATCTAAAAGAAAATAGTGGTACCGGAACGAGGGAACCGTAGGATCCTAACCGGTGTCACTCTAATCAACTTTAATATGTCTCATAACATTTAAAGAACTACAACCATAGGGTCATCTGATTTGACATCATAACTTGACACACTAGAAAACTTAAACTCGCCACAGCGAGGAGCTTGGAGCTAGCATGGTGGACAGCACGGTCATCTTCAATATCAAAACCTATCTTCCCCAGCTAAGTCATTCCTTCCTTATAATTAAACAACCAAGCCATAGGATTTTGAGATTGTCTTCTTATGCAACATAAATCCTCACCTCATCTTTAGGCATTTGTACAGCTCTGTTGCACAATATAAGCCTTAACTCGTCTTAAGATTTTTAGGTCGTCGTTCGTCACGACCCAAATCCTCACATCCTCCAGGCTATTTGTGTGATCGTTTCACACGAATGTAAGCCCCAACAAATAAAAATGGCAGGATGAAACACTCAAATAAATTTCTCCTCAAAACTGAAGCTAAACAAGATGATAGACTGGGAAGTCACCGAGGTTCTCCTCTGGATCTACGACATCCCCATATTCTTTCTCCTTTGGATTCTAAAAACAGAATGCTCCGAATTTGAGCCAACCTCATTTCACACCTCTTTGTCTAATATCATTGAAAAGTCCTATCCTTTGACCTCCTTAAAGATTCTATTTCATGATTTTTATCAAGAGTTTTCTTAGGTGACTTCGGTTATCTAAGATGTAATTAACTATAAGGGCTTACCCTTATAGTAAGCTTGTCCGAACCTACCCTATTTAATTCTTCATATTAAATAGGGAAAATTGTTAGCAAATAAAATGGTTTCGCAGACCAAAGGGACGTCATATTTTCTTAATTTATTTGATTGAGCCTCATCCTCAAGTCTTGTGTTTATCCATCGGCATAGATAGAGGGTTTGAGGTACAACGCTCTTTCATTTAAAAAATGAAAAATATGGGGTTAGTTTGATTTCATATTTTTCTAAAACTTATATATAT
>JXCR01147132.1:140261-195117 GCA_002079205.1 Phalaenopsis hybrid cultivar
TATATATATATATATATATATATATATATATATATTTAAATTATAATGTCCTTCTGAAGTGGGCGATGGGATTTCGATTCCGGTGACCGATAGCTTCTTACGGGCAACTCCTAAACCAAAAATAGTGCTGACACTTACATATTAACAAAATACATTAAAACATCTTTATTTACTGACTTATATAGAAAATTTGAGAGTTGTTTAGATTTAAAAAAATGATTCAGAAATTTGAATTAGTGCTAGAAGCACCGCAATGACGGAAACGACTTTGTACGATTCAAAAAGCGATTTTTGACGATTTTTTGGCAGGATTTTCTCCTAGTAACTCTCAAAAGCTAAATCTTAAAGATATTTAAGAGGGGGAAACAAAGGGATAACCACCATTTTTTAAATCTTATGGCTTCTCACTTTAAAGAAACCGCTAGATATGGAATTTTTAACAGGAGGAAGTTCGTCAGTTTCGATGAGCAGAAGTTATACGATCGAGTTCTCTTAAAGAAGAGACTAATCAAAGAGTGAGGCTTTGTTAATCGAGGAATAAACACACTAAATACTCGAGTGGAGAAGATTATTGCATAGAAACGCTGGCAGGTACTTTACTATACCATTATCGTTGTAGTAGTTCTTGTGGTGAAAGAGTTTTACATTAATCCTCATGGAATTAACCAAGGAGTCTTCTACGTTCGAGGTAGGTGGGTATAATTTATTATTTCAAGAATAAATGACATGTTTATGATTGAAAGTGATCCTATTTATCACTATGCAAATTTTGTCCCTACGAGAGACAATATGGACGAACTCTATCGTTTCAAGAATAAATGACATGTTAAATGTGCATGTGTAGTTTAATAGATGTTGAGTAGTATTTTGTGGATTGTAATGTAATGTGATTTTTATTTCGTAGTTTAATTTTAATTGTTTTGTTTAATATTGTGTTTGTATTAGGAAATATTATGCTTATTTAATGTTTTAGTTTCATACTTATTTCAAAATTTTGTTACCCAGAAATTCCTCTAATGATTTATATGTGTAGAAAGCTTCTAATATTAAAGACCAGGTGAAGTAGAAATGTTGAGAAGGCCTACAAAAATTTTAGAATGATGAAAATGCCTAAAATACTGAGGTATCATTTATATTTAGAGTTTTTCTTTCCACATGTATTATTTTATATTGAAAAATTTAAGTTTGGGGGAGGGAAGAAAAATATTAACTATTAGATGTCCTCTATTTCAATAGAATTTAAGTTTGGGGAAGGGAAGAAAAAGATTAACTATTAGATGTCCTCTATTTCAATATTTGGAATTAATTGCAAAATATTTAAAAATGCAAGTTTGGGGGAGGGAAGAAAAAGATTAACTATTAGATGTTCTCAATTTAAATATTTTTAAAATTTATGTTTGGGGAGGGAAGAAAAAGATTAACTATTAGATGTCCTCTATTTCAATATTTTCAAAAATTATATGATTTCATGTATTGAATTTAATTCAGGTAACTATATTTTTATAACTATTTAAATATTGGAGGGAAGAAAAAAATTAACTATTAGATGTCCTCTATTTCAATATTTTAAAAAATTATTTAGGGAGGAAAGAAAAAGATTAACTATTATATGTTCTCAATTTAAATATTTTCAAAAATTATTAATATGATCTATATAGTGAATTTAATTCTGTAACTATATTTTTGTAACTATTTAAATATTATGGTAGATTTAAAGAAAGTAAATTTAATTCAGGTAACTATATTTTTGTAACTATTTAAATACTATGGTAGATTTAAAGAAATATTTTTGTTAAGTTTGGGAGAGGGAAGAAAAAGATTGACTATTAGATGTCCTCTATTTCAATATTTTCAAAAATTATTTATATGATTTCATGTAGTGAAATTAACTATATTTTGTAGCTATTTAAATATTATGGTAGATTTAAAGAAATATTTTTGTAATGAATTAACTATTAGATGACCTCTATTTCAATATTTTCAAAAATTATTTATATGATTTTATGTAGTGAATTTAATTCAGGTTTATATTTTTATAGCTATTTAAATATTATAATAGATTTAAAGAAATATTTTTGTAATGAAAATTAATTTTGTGACTTAAGATATTTACTATAAAAGAATAAGATTATAGTTAACTGTTTAAAGTAAAGGAAACTATATTTTGAAGTATTAAGAATCTGAANTCTATTTTAAATTATTTTATATTTCGAACAATAACAATTCGAACGCGAACGAACGCATCAATGTTAGTGTTTGACTCGTTTAACCAAACGAAAAAAATTTGTTCACGTTCGTCGTGTTTACCTATCGAACAAATCAAACACAAACTCATTGACGAATCGAACACGAACTGTTCGCGAACAACGAGCTTTTTTGACGGCCCTAGTTATGTGATGTAAATTTGAATGGTTGGATTTTAAAATCACACGAGTTAAATAAACTCATAAAAGCAATGATTTTATCTGAGAAAAATTAAAATACTGACATGATAAAAAAGTTTATTGACTCAAAATTATAAGAATAATAATAATAGCAAGCATTATGCTTTCTATTTTAGAGGAGACCTGAAAAAATCTCGCCGCATTGATTTACTTCCTCCGGCCGAGAATGGAAACTAAAGATGCGGAAGAATCCGATTTGTGTCACGTTTGTGCAGTGTCAGTATAAAAGAAAGTCATCTTTATCGGACGGNACATACGTTTAAAATGTAATAAAAATATAAATATGATTTATTTAAAAATGAACTTAACACAGATAAAAAAGTTCATTGACTCAAAATTATAAGAATAATAATAATAGCAAGCATTATGCTTTCTATTTTAGAGTGAGACCTGAAAAAATCTCGCCGCATTGATTTACTTCCTCCTGCCGAGAATGGAAACTAAGGATGCGGAAGAATCCGATTTGTGTCACGTTTGTGCAGTGTCAGTATAAAAGAAAGTCATCTTTATCGGACGGTGTAGGTCGAGCTGTAACAATCCCAATATCCTTAATGGCGGATACGGACGCGCCCAATTTCCGCTGTGGATAAAGTCTCCATGTCACAAAAAGTGCACCCAATGTTTGACCCACACCACTTTCGACTTCTATAAATACCAATTACCTGAGTAGGATTCTGTCTCTCTCTCTCTCTCTGGCTCTGCTGCTGAGTCTCGCTCCCTGGAATCAGCTTATCTCACTCGCTCTGTTGCTCAGTTTTTCGTCCTCTTCCCTCGGAGAAAATATTACATCGCTCAATCCTTCCCTCGCTCTCTGCAACGCCAATTGCTTATACGGTTTCTACTATTAAATCACCAGAGTTGATCTGTCGAAGTTATGGCAGGAGGTGTTTTCGTCGATCCCAATGGCCACGGGAGGGACTACCCGGGNTTGTTTGACCCACACCACTTTCGACTTCTATAAATACCAATTACCTGATTCCGATTCTGTCTCTCTCTCTCGCTCCCTGGAATCTGCTTATCTCACTCTGTTGCTCAGTTTTTCGTCCTCTTCCCTCGGAGAAAAGATTACATCGCTCAGTCCTTCCCTCGCTCTCTGCAACAACAATTGCTTGTACGGTTTCGACTATTAAATCACCGGAGTTGATCTGTCGAAGTTATGGCAGGAGGTGTTTTCGTCGATCCCAATGGCCACGGGAGGGACTACCCGGGGAAGCTTACCTGGTTCGTCATCTTCACTTGCGTGGTCGCCGCCACCGGAGGCCTAATTTTCGGCTACGACATTGGCATTTCCGGTTAGTTTTTCGATCCATGCATCATATTCTTTTCACCCCATCGATTCAGATTCCCAAAAAACATATTGAAATCGATCGATCTGCCTGTTATGCTCTGTTCCCTATTCCTGATCCAATATCTGAATGATTTTATTGCGAAGGAGGGGTGACATCGATGGATACATTCCTGTCCAAATTCTNCTTTCACTCCATCGATTCAGATTCCCAAAAAACATCTTGAAATCGATCGATCTGCCTGTTATGCTCTGTTTCCTATTGCTGATCCAATATCTGAATGATTTTATTGCGAAGGAGGGGTGACATCGATGGATACATTCCTGTCCAAATTCTTCCCGAAGGTATACCACCAGGAAAAGGCAGACCACAGCACCAATCAGTACTGCAAGTTCGACTCCCAGCTTTTGACTGCCTTCACGTCGTCGCTATACCTGGCGGCCTTGATCGCCTCCTTCTTCGCGTCGACGGTGACGCGCGTGCTTNTCCAATCAGTACTGCAAGTTCGACTCGCAGCTTTTGACGGCCTTCACGTCGTCGCTATACCTGGCGGCCTTGATCGCCTCCTTCTTCGCGTCGACGGTGACGCGCGTGCTTGGCCGCAAGTGGTCGATGTTAGGCGGCGGCATTACTTTCCTCTTCGGCGCTGCGCTTAACGGTTTTGCTAAAAATGTTTTGATGCTTATCGCCGGCCGCATCCTCCTCGGCATTGGTGTTGGCTTTGCTAATCAGGTGAGCTCCANTTGAAAACAATCCCTGAAAAGAAAAGAAAAATATATAGGATTGAAAGCAATCTAAATTAAAAAAGAAAAGAAAAGAACGTAAAAAATTATATGGAAGTTAGGAGAAGCTTGAGGATATGCCTAATCAAAAATTGGCTTCACTGGACCTACCTAAAGGGAAAACCTAAATACATTCCTGAACTTATATTTATGGAATAGATCTTTTACTAGTAGAGTTCTCATGAAGTTCCTATCTTTTAAATATTCTAAATAACTTAATATTGCAACATATAGTCATTCTGAAATGAATAGAAGTCTAGAACTCTTAAACTTGATGACTAGATAATCTTGTGGCTACATAGTTAATTCATTTACTTGAACTTTTTCTGAAAATCTCACTATAATATTTATTTAAATCAAACTTATAGTATTTCTGAATTAAAACTTTACTACNAAGGGTGCCCTCGAGGCCGCCGACGGCGAACTCGACGGTTATGCCCAATCAGGCTTTGGATAAGGCCAAATTTTGGAGGGATGCTTAGGCAACTTTTGGGAAATATCATCCACAACTTTAAAAGAATGTTTTGGCCGAAAATTGAAGAGCCTAGAAGTTCTGGAGAGAGTTCCTAGAGGTTACAAAGGTTCCAATAGTGTGTAAAAATTGCGAGGAATTCTTTGAGAGATTTTAAAAGATGAGGGAAAGTGAGAGATTTCTTCCTCCTTGCTGCTTCGAAGAGGAATTCTATGTGTTGTAAAGAAAGGAAGAGATTCAGAGGAACTTTGAAGAGTTTTCTTGGGGAGAAATTAGAGATAAGTTATTTACTTGTTGTAGTTTGTAAGACTATGATTTTATATATGAATTCCGAGTTTTGTTGTGTTTTCCCCATGAGATCTGAGTAGTTTTCTTTGTCTTTCTCCTTGTCTTGAGATTTGTGAAATGGTGATTTGAATTGGTTGAGCCACAAAAAATGATTCTCCTTGTCTTGAGATTTGTGAGATGGTGATTTAAATTGGTGAAGCCATGAAAATGTTTAAGAAATTGTGATGATCTTTTCACTTTGATCTTAATTCTTTCAATCTGACCAATTGATTTGTTAAAATATGTTGAGTTTTACAACTAAAGTGAAGATTACGATCTTAATTTATTTTCAATCTGGCCAATTGATTTGTTAAAATATGTTGAGTTTTACAACTAAAGTGAAGATTACCAATCTGGCCAATTAATTTGTTAAAATATGTTGAGTTTTACAACTAAAGTGAAGATTACACAATCTGGTCAATTGATCTGTTAAAATATGTTGAGTTTTACAACTAAAGTGAAGATTACATCTCAAGAATTAGGGAGGTTAAGCCCTTGGAAGTTGGGTGCAAATAAATAGGGAAATAATATTATCGGGCATAGATTTGGAAACCTTGGAAGTTGGGTGCAAATAAATAGGAAAATAATATTATCGGGCGTAGAATTGGAGATTTCTCTTGGAAGTTGGGTGCAAATAAATAGGGAAATAATATTATCGGGCGTAGAATTGGAGATTTTCAAAGCCCTCGGAAGTTGGGTGCAAATAAATAGGGAAATAATATTATCGGGCGTAGAATTGGAGATTTTAGATTAGAAGTTGGGTGCAAATAAATAGGGAAATAAAATTATCAGGCGTAGAATTGGAGATTTTAGAGGAAAGTTGGGTGCAAATAAATAGGGAAATAAAATTATCGGGCGTAGAATTGGAGATTTTAGAGTGAAAAGTTGGGTGCAAATAAATATGGAAAAAAAATTATCGAGCGTAGAATTGGAGATTTTAGAGTGACAGACTAAAATCCCCAATTTGGTGCAAATAAATAGGGAAATAAAAATTATCGAGCGTAGAATTGGAGATTTTAGAGTGGAAAGCTAAAATCCTCAATTTGGTCCTATCATTTGGGTGTTGAAGTGTAGATGTTAGCCCTCAGGCAACTAAAA
This sequence comes from Phalaenopsis hybrid cultivar, assembly GCA_002079205.1. Lineage (NCBI taxonomy): Eukaryota > Viridiplantae > Streptophyta > Magnoliopsida > Asparagales > Orchidaceae > Phalaenopsis > Phalaenopsis hybrid cultivar. The sequence goes on from JXCR01147132.1 coordinate 146,671, forward strand.
TCTTCCAATTTGGTCCTATCGTTTGGGTACTGAAGTGTAGATGTTAGCCCTCAGGGGAGGGGAACGCAATTTGGTCCTATCATTTGGGTGCTGAAGTGTAAATGTTAGCCCTCATGTGAGGGGAACGTGGGCGGTCCTATGTTTGGGCATAGAATTGGAGATTTTAGAGTGACAGACTAAATCCCTAATTCATTTAGGTGTTGAAGTGTAGATGTTAGCCCTCAAGCGAGGGGAATGTGGGAGCTCTGAAGTGAGCGCTGGTATCCTTCTAGCCTAGCCGCAAATTTTGTAAACAAGCATAGGATTAGTCAATGTTCTTTATGCTTGGACCAAAGGGTAAAGAATAGGTATGCTCTAAGCATAGGATTAGTCAATGTTCTTTATGCCTGGACCAAAGGGTAAAGAATAGGTATGCTCCCATGCATAGGATTAGTCAATGTTCTTTATGCCTGGACCAAAGGGTAAAGAATATGTATGCTCCTACTTGGCACAATATAAATTGAACTAATTCATTTTATCCATTCACTGTAATTTCTTGACAAGGAGAGTAGGATTAGTCAATGTTCTTTATGTCTGGACCAAAGGGTAAAGAATAGGTATGCTCCTATTTGGCACAATATAAATTGAACTAATTCATTTTATCCATTCACCATAATTTCTTGACAAGGAGAAGTCAATTTGAACTAATTCACTTTATCCATTCACTTTAATTTCTTGACAAGGAGAAGGATGCTTCAAAATTGAACTGATTCACTTTATTCATTCACTATAATTTAGAATAGTTATGCTCCTATTTGGCACAATATAAATTGAACTAATTCATTTTATCCATTCACTATAATTTCTGTGCTCCTATTTGGCACAATACAATTTGAACTGATTCACTTTATCCATTCACTATAATTTCTTGGGAGAAAGATGCTTTCTTATATTGAATATCACATTTAAACTCTCATTAGTATCATTCGTTATTTAATAGGAGAAGGATGTTTTCTTATATATTGAATATCACATTAAAATCTTTATTAGTACAATTAGTTACTTTCTTATATATCGAATATCACAATTACACCCTATTTTCTATCATTAGTTACTTATTAGTTATTAAAATTATCTATGAAGGATGCTTTCTTATATATTGAATATCACAATTAAACCCTACTTTATATCATTAGATATTTAGCACAATATAATTTGAACTAATTCATTTTATCCATTCACTATAATTTTGATATTTTCCGAACTAATTCACTTTATCCATTCACTATAATTTCTTGACAAGGAGAAGGATGCTTTCTTATAACCAATTCACTTTATCCATTCACTATAATTTCTTGACAAAGAGAATGATGATTTCTTATATATTGGATTCACTTTATCCATTCACTATAATTTCTTAACAATGAGAAGGATGCTTTCTTATATATTGAATAATTTATCCATTCACTATAATTTCTTGACAAGGAGAAGGATGCTTTCTTATATATTGAATATTCATTCACTATAATTTCTTGACAAGGAGAATGATGTTTTCTTATATATTAAATATCACATTAGATGGGTAAAGAATAGGTATGCTCCTATTTGGCACAATATAAATTGAACTAATTCATTTTATCCAAAATAGGTATGCTCCTATTTGGCACAATACAATTTGAACTGATTCACTTTATCCATTCACTATAGAATAGTTATGCTCCTATTTGGCACAATATAAATTGAACTAATTCATTTTATCCATTCACTATAATTTCTGTGCTCCTATTTGGCACAATACAATTTGAACTGATTCACTTTATCCATTCACTATAATTTCTTGGGAGAAAGATGCTTTCTTATATTGAATATCACATTTAAACTCTCATTAGTATCATTCGTTATTTAATAGGAGAAGGATGTTTTCTTATATATTGAATATCACATTAAAATCTTTATTAGTACAATTAGTTACTTTCTTATATATCGAATATCACAATTACACCCTATTTTCTATCATTAGTTACTTATTAGTTATTAAAATTATCTATGAAGGATGCTTTCTTATATATTGAATATCACAATTAAACCCTACTTTATATCATTAGATATTTGAGGATGTTTTCTTATATATTGAAAATCACATTTAAACCTTCATTAGTATCATTAGTTATTTAATAGTCAATAAAATTACGTAATTATTTTAATTACCTATTTGTGACAGATAAGCAAATTGAATTTTGTTTTTGTGATTAAAGTATTGCTTTCTCTAAAATCTTAGTTCGTAATTCTAAACTTTTTCCCTGTGGGATCGATATCTAGGACTACATTAGAGCCCTATATTACTTGAGCAATACGTATAATTGCATTGATAAGTGTGACTTTACAATTATTGAATATTTATTTCATCCTTATTTATCGAATCTATAATTGTTATTAAGGATTTGGTACAGTTGCTGAGGAAGTAAATCTTTTAACAGCAGTATTAAATACTTATATTTTTAAGCATATTTAAAGTCGCGGTCATTCGTACTATTTAATTTCTCTCATTCACGTCAATGGTCACTCCTACTTTCTTAGAAACACAATGAGCTGGACTTACCCAAGCACTGCCTGAAATTGAATATATAATTCCAGCATCTAACCATTTTAAAATTTCCTTCTTTACTTCTTCCTTCATCATTGGATTTAATCTCCTTTGCAGATCAGCTCTAGGTTTATTTTATTCATCCAATAAAATTTTATGCATACAGATGGAAGGACTGATTCGTTTAATATCAGCTATAGTCCAACCAAAAGCTTTTTTGTATCTTTTTAATGTATCCAGTATTTTTTGTTCTTGTAAATCATTTAAATCTAAGGATACAATAACTTGTAATGTAGATGATTCTCCTAAAAACACATACTTTAAATGGTTATGGACAATTTTCATTTTAAGTTCAGGAGGTTTTATAATAGATGGAATTAGACTTTTACCATCATTTTCTGTAGTATCCAGCATCTCAAATCTTTCTTGAACATAATCCAGTTCTTCATTATCTATCTCATCATGATCATCTTCCATTCCATGATCATCCTTACATTTTAAATCTTCATTCGCTATTTTCTCTTCAAAATTTTCCTTAAAACGATCATCTCTCAAATAATCACAAATTTCCATTCGAAAGCATATATCATCTTTTTCTATTAAGGGATATTTCGTTGATTTTAAAATATTAAATGTTACCTCTTAATCATTAACTCTCATAGTTAATTCTCCTTTTTGAACATCTATCATAGCTCTTCCAATCGCAAGTAATGGTCTTCCCAAAATAATAAGAATTTATGTATTTTCCTCCATATCTAACACAATGAAGTCTACGGGAAAGATAAATTTATCAACCTTTACTAAAACATCTTCTATATCTCCTTTAGAATAAGTAATAGAACGATCAGCTAATTGAAGAGTTACACAAGTGGGGGAAATTTCTCATATTCTCAACTTTTTAAATGTTGCTAGAGGCATGAGGTTAATGTTGGCTCCCAAATCACATAAGGCTCTTCCGAAAAAATTTTCACCTATCGCACAAGGAATAGTGAAACTAACAAGATCTTTAAGTTTTTTAGGAAGTTTTTTTGAATAATTGTTCTACACTCTTCACTAAGTGCAACAGTCTTGTGATCTGTAAACTTCCTTTTCTTGTTAAGTATATTCTTCATAAACATCACATAATCTGACATTTGTTATAAGGCTTCAACGAAGGGAATATTTACTGTTAATTTTTTGAGAATTTCTAAAAATTTTGAAAATTGTTTACCTCTATCTTGTTGTTTCAATCTTTGAGGAAATGGAGGTGGTGGTCTTTCTACAGTAATTTTCATTGATTTAAGTGGATATTCTAAATCTGGATATATATTATCATTTCCTTTTTCAATTTCCACCTTCTCTTTTTCATCTTCAGTTTCTTTTTATACTCTTGTTTCTAATTCTTTTCTACTTCTTAATTAAATAGCCTTAATTTGTTCTTTACCTTAATCTTTTGGATTGATTTCATTATTAGTAGGGAGAGTTCCTGGAGGTCTAATACTAAGTGCAGTAGCAATATGCCCTAATTGAGTTTCCATATTTTTAATTGCAGCTCCCTAACTTTGTAATTCATTCCCTTCACTTTGTAATTGGTTCCCTTGACTTTGTAATTGATTCCCCATGTTTAAAACTAATTCTTCCATAGACAATTTCTTCTCCTTAAATTGTGGTTACTATTAAAATATAGAGGATAAGAAGGTTTATAGTTAGTGTTTCCCTGGTTGTTCAAATTTTCCAATGGGTTCACTGAATTGTTCCCCCACTGTGAATTAGTAGTAGCAGTGTTATTATAATTCCAATTTAAGTTTGGGTGGTTTTTCCAACCGGGATTATAATAATTCGAGTAAGGCTCGTTATTACTTATAGCATTTAAGGTTTCATATAATGATTGAGAATCTACTATTTGTCCTAATGAATTTTCCTCTAACACTTGAGGCGTTTGAGAATAGTTCATTCTGCATTGATCTATTTTCTTTGAAAGAGTAGCAATTTAAAAAAATACCATGGTTATTGCATTAGAATCATGAATACTAGCTACTTTTTAAGGATTCACCCGTTTAGAAAGAAAATTATTAGTAGCCATTTCGTCTATTAAAGAATATGCCTCGTCAAAGGTTTTGACATTAAAGATCAACCAGCAGCGGCATCAATAATCTATCTAAGAGATCCTACTAATTCATTATAAAATATTTAAATTATTAACCAATTAGGTAAAGTGATGTGGACATTTCTTAAGGAGATCTTTAAATCTTTCCCAAGCTACATATATTGACTCCCCTTCAAACTGACAAAAAGATGTAATATCGTTTCTAAGCTTAGTAGTTTTTGATACAGGGAAATTTTTTGACAAAAATTTTTGTGATAATTCTTCCCAAGTTCTAATAGATCCAGGTGCTAACGAATTTAACCACGCCTTAGCTTTATCTCTTAGTGAAAAAGGAAAAAAGTCTAAGTCTAACGGCATCATTTGACACTACATCATATTTAAATGTAGCACACAATTTTAGAAAACTAGAATGATGTAAATTAGAATCTTCATTCGGTGTCCCACCAAATTGATTATTTTGTACCATTAGGATAATAACAAGTTTAAGTTAAAATGAATTAGCAGCAACATCAGGATTTTGAATAGTTTAGTGAATTTCATCTGATGTAGGGTTAGCATAATCTCTTAAAGGTTTAGGTTGATGTTCATTTTCATTTCTTTGATTATTTAGATTGTTCATCATTTTGTTCAAATTTTTAAATTCTTTTTGTTGCTTCTAAATTTTTCTAATATTACGTTCTAACTCTGAATTGTAAGACACTAAAAGCTTCAGATCCAATATTACGCATACAAAATCACACTAAATACTCTTAAAGTAAGTAAACACACACAATTGCAAATTAATAAATAAAGGTTTTTAAATACTACTAATTTTACTGTTATCGTATTTATACTTTCCCCAGAAACAGTGCCAAAAACTTGATCGCGACTTTTTTATATGCTCAATTTTATTAAGTTGACACCACTACTTGAAAACTTTAATCTTCAGCAACGGTCCCAAAACTTGATGCGTACTTTCTATTTTTGATTAATTTTATATCTTTTATTTAGTCACAATTATATAAACACAAGTATACATATCACTCAAGTAATACAAAGCTCTAGTGGAGTCCTTGTTATCGATCCCATAAGGAAAGTTACGAAACTTTAAAGTGTAAAGCGTAGTACAAAAAATCAATTTCTAAATCACAATGCGCATATTGTAAATATTAAAGTCACTAAGTGTGAAGATGGTTAAACATTTAAGTTTATTAAAGTTACTTTCTAAGCTTCTAAACAAAGTTATCTAACACAAAACTAAGTTTTATATTGAAACTTTCAAATATGGAAAAGGCGTCCTCCCCCTTACAATGATACTATGGTGAGTGAAGATAAAGATTAGTGAAAACCTTGTATTGTGTCAAATAGGAGCATACCTATTCCTTACCCTCTTTCAATTACTATAAAGAACTTTGGCTAATTCTTGGTTTAGTCCCTAAATCCATGGTTAGGCTGGGAGGATACTGGATCTCACTCCAGAGCTCCCACTTCCCTTTGCTTGAAGGCTAACTCTCGCTTTAGTTTCCAACCACTAGGACCGAATTGGAGATTTTATTCTGTCACTCTAAAATCTCCAATTCTACACCCAATAAAATATATTTTCCTTTTTATTTGCATTCAACTCCCATGAACTTCACCATCTATGGAATTTGAATGTGATCTTCACTTTTTTTGTAGAATACATAGTCCTTTCGGATGGTATGTTTCACAACAAGTTTTAACAATTCAATTGGCCATATCAAAACGTAAATGAAGCACGAAGTGTAAAATCATCACAACATTTTAGCATTAATTCGGCACTTCAAATCTAAATCATCACTTCACCATATCTCATTGCAAGGAGAAAGACAAAGAAATCTACTCAGAATTCATGAGGAAGATATGAAAAAATAAGGATTTTATATATAAAAGCAACGTCATACAAACAATAAGAAGTAAATACAACTTATCTCTATTTCTTCCCCAAGAAAATCCCTTGAAGTTCCTTTGAATCCTCTTCTTTCTTTACTACAACACACAATTCCTTCTTTAGATAAGTAAGGAAGAAGCAATCTCTCACTCTCCTTCTCCTCCTACACTACTTAGAGAGGAATCCTTCGCATGACTCTGACAAACCCTAGACTCTCACAACACTCTCCAAACAAGACAAAACACCCCCACAAGACTCACACCACCGAACTAGGGTGCCAAAAACACTTTAATTCATTTAGAATGAATTTCTTAATAGGACTCTCTAGAAATGGGACTCATCGGCGTTGGATAGGGCGCTGTTGACGCCAGTAGGCAGATTCGTCTAACTTACCTCTTTTTGCTCCAAATTCATTTCTTTTTGTTTTCTTTTGCTCCAAATGCCTTAAATCATCACACCTGTAACAACACATGAAGAATACATTATTTTAAAGTGCAATATCACCAAAAATGAGTAAAAATACATATGAAAAATCCAACATATTTTTGGTGTGTCACCTCCCCACTCTGACAAAGGTATTGAACCTCAACCCTAAATCGAGCTTAATTTGATTCTCCATATGTATTTACTGTATTTCATGCTTGATCAATCATATAGATAGGTGTGTCTTGAGTAGATGAAGGTGTAGGAACAACCCCAAAGTGATTTGGTTGAGTCTAGCTCGAGATCTTAAGGTTTTAGTGTGGATGGATTACGGGTTAGGTCATTTGGGGATGATGACCCACAACCGTCCGATCACACGTGTATCATTTCAACGGTTGAGATTGTGAGATGAAGTCTCGGTGCGTGAATAGCAGGCTGACTCAGCTGGTAGCGGCCAACCATAATCAGACGCTTGCATGGTTCGAAGTTGCCTGGGATGCGTTGGCGTTGAGCTGGATAAGTAAATAAATCAGGATTTTCTAATTTATTTAAATGCCAGATCTTTGAAAATGTATCTCGTTTTATAAAAAAAATCATAAAAATAAATTAAAATTACCCACTTGCTTAGTGAATAGAGGAAAATAATGTAAACTAAAAATAAAAATTATTTGTTGACTCTTTGATTTTTAATTAATTAAATACTCTCTGGGTATTTCAATTCATTATGACTAACCATTGCTCACCATAGCTTGAAATTTTTAGAGTTTGTTCCACATGATAGAGGCTATATTCTCTGATTTTCCTAAGGTAAGATAACATCTCTATGCTTCTAACCTTAATTTTGAAGCTAGGATGAATATTTTGGCTTAATTTAATTACATAAATTAAAATATCACTTGAAAAATTATGGGATAAATTTTAATAGGTTTCCTGTGGTTAGAGAAGCTTAGGAAAAATATCATAATGGTTTGAATAATTTTGTACATTTCTGTATTTAATTAAGTGTGTATATATTGTATTAATTTATGTAAATTAAAAATTAATAAAAAATTGACAAAATTAAATCCACATTGTGTGTAAAAATCATGCTAACCAACAGTAAAAATTTGAAAATTATTTGATTAAGTTTAAGCACTAAAGTTGATTTTCTAAGAAAACATTGTATTTTTGTACAAAAATAATTATATTAAATAAAATACACTTAGGAAAATTATGAAAAGTGGTTTTCTGAGTACCTTGTGATCAGGAGCACTAAGAAAAAATAAAATTTATTTCTGATAAAATACTTCATTTTTTATCTAAATTTTAAATTAAAAATAATTAAAAATTTCAAAAATACAAAAATATTTCAAAATGTTCCTAATGGTTTTCTCATCACTTAGGACACATTAAAATATTTTTTCTAATTTTTAAAGTCCCAAAAATGTATTTTCCTCATTTAAATAAATATAATAAATAAAATAAAAATCATAAAAATATAAAATTTATTTCTCTGAGTTCCTTGAACATAGAGGGGTTTAATAAAAATATAAAAATAATTTCTGTAATTAAATTTTATTTTCTGAGTAATTAAAACATTCTTTTGAAATTCATAAATAATTAATAACTAAAATTTAATTCAAAAAAAATTAAGAAATTTTGTTTAAGTGTTTCTCTGACCTAAGGAAACCTATAATATTTTTTCCATAAACTAAAAACTTTATTTTGATTGATTAATTAAATTAATTTTAAAAATCTTGTTTTCTAAATTAAAATGATCATTTAAGTTAAACTAAAATTTAAAAACTACATTTTCTCCTCTAATACTTTAATCACTCTATGGATAGGGTACTCTAAAATTTTTAAAGTCATTTGAGTTATACTTAATTAGTTATGAGGTGGAGAGCCCCAAGGGCAAAGAGGTAATTTTAGATTTTGATGCCTTAATCAAAATTTAGGATTAACCAAAGGGAAAATGAGTAATTTTTATCCTAATGGATATGTTTGGATGATTGAAACATAATGGGTTAAAAAGTAAAAGTCAACTTGCCACCTTTTCCATAATTGGAATAAAATTATAATTTTTTAAATTATTAAGACTTGAAAGTTAATAAAATCAAATGATTCTCAAGTGATGAGCTTAAGTTAGGAGGATGATAGTTCACTTATTTTTTGCTCACAATTTGGATGATATGATCTTTCAATAAGGATATCTATCACTTAAATTTAAAATCTTAATGATTGCCACTTTATCCCACTGAAATTGTTAAGGGCTTGGTAGTGATCTAGGCTTGATATTTAAATTCATTTGATGGGATTTATAAGGAAAATATGATTGATGATAAACACCTCTAAGCACTACAAGTCCAAATTTAGTGGTGGGTACAAAATCTTTAATGACTTAAATTTGCCTTAGGGGCATCCACTCACATAACTTTTAAGTGAAATATGAACTGATTAGTTGAGTACCCTATCCTCGAGATGATTAAAATGTCAAGGTTCATTGATTGATGGGGCAATTTTAATTTGACCTAGGATGATTAATAGAACAATATAATAAGTTCAAATGAACTCAAATGTTTAAAGAGATCTTTAAAGCAGTTCAGAGTCATTCCCCAAACACTTTGAAATCTCTTGGATATTTTGAAGGACAAATTGAACTTGCTATATTTTGTTCTAGAATCATCCACTAAGATCTTTTGGGACTCAATAAGTCATAGTTTGGAGTTTATTAGACGCACCTTCATCTACTTTTGCAATTTATTTAAATTTTTCAAAATTATATATTTGTTGCAAAAAGCTAATCTTTCAATGGGAATGCCAAGAAGATGATAGGAGTGTTATTTAATTTCTATCATTTTACTTTCTGCAATTTATTTTCGCTGCAAAATATCATAACTTCTTGGTTGTGCACTTTACTTCACTTGCAAAATCAAAACAAATTTTCAAAAAATTAATCAATATTTTCAAAAATTTAAAACATTTGTTTTAAAGGTAACCATAAATCTTTTGAAATGTCATTAAAAATTAAACGTCCTTTTGAATTTACGGGAGTCCCTCGGAGGAGGTAACCCACGGTCGCTAATGAGATCTCCCTGGTTTAAATGGGTTTCACAACTCGTTTAAGCTAAGTAAATTCAAAAGAATATAGTGATACCGGAATGAGGGAGGCATGGGATCCTAACCGGTGCCGCTCTAATCAACTTTAATCCCCCCTGATTGAACTTTCAACTTGTCATTTAAACATTTAAACCTTAGACTTTAGGATTGCTACTTGGTCAAGAACTTCATGGGTAGCCTTCTACAACAGCAATCTACAACATCATGAGGACTTACAACAGCATGAGGAACTATAACAACACATCTTTCCTTAGAATTAAACAACAAGCCATAAGATTTTGAGGTTGTCCGCTTAGTGAGACATAAATCCTCAACTTTTTCCTTAGGCCTTTGTATGACTCTATTATACAATTCAAGCCCTAACTTGTTTTAGGATTCCAAGGTCGTCATTTGTCACAACCTAAATCCTCATATCTTCCAGGTTATTTGTGTTATCGTCTCACATAAATGTAAACCCTAATTAATAAAGTTGGCAAGATGAAACATTTAAATATTTTCTCTCTGAAATTGAAGCCAAACCATATGATAGCTTGGGAAGTCACCGAGGTTTTCTCTCAGGACCTGTAACATCCCCTAGTTCTTCTTCCTTTAGATTCAAAAATAAATGTTCCAAATTTGAGCCATTCTCATTTCACACTGTCGGCACAATTGTTAGGAGAGGTCCTATGGAAGTTGTTGGTTGCCGGAATCGGAATCACGTCGCCCGCTTTGGAGGGACATTTTAATTTACATATATATTTAATTTTATAAAAATATGAAATCAGACTGATCTCATATCTTTTATAGTTTAAATGAAAGAACGCCACACCTTAAGCTATGCATCCATCTCAAAAGATTGACACATGGCTTGACGGTGAGGCTCAATCAAATAAACTAAGAAATGTATGACATTCGGTTGGTCTACGAACCCATTTTATTATAAGCCAACAAGTTCCCCCATTTAATATGAAAAATTAAATAGGGTTCATATTAAGCTGGGTTTATACAAGCTTCCTATAAGGGCAAGCCCCTATAGTTAATTACATCTTAGATAACCGAAGTCACCTAAGAAAACTATCAATAAGAATCAGGGGGTATTATCTTTAAGAAGTTCAAAGGATAGAACTTTTCAACGAGATCAGACAAAGAGGTGTGAAATGGGAATGGCTCAAATTTAGAACATTTTATTTTTTGAATCTAAAGAAAGAAGAATTAGGGAATGTCACAGATCCTAAGGAGAACCTTGGTGACTTCCCAAGCTACCTTATGGTTTGGCTTTAATTTAGAGGAGAAATATTTGAATGTTTCATTCTACCAATTTTATTAATTAGGGATTACATTCGTATGAAACAATCACATAAATGGCTTAGAAGATGTGAGGATTTAGGTCGTAATGAAAGATAACCTCAAAATCCTAAAACAGGTTAGGGGTTGTATAGCATAGCCATACAAAGGAATAAAGAATAGTTGAGGATTAATGTCACACTAGGCAGACAACCCCAAAGACCTATGACTTGTTGTTTAATTCTAAGGAATGTTTTAGCTGGTATAAACATGTTTTGCTGTTGAAGATGGTCATGTCACCCATAATGTTAGCTCCAAGCTCCTCATCGTAGCGAGTTTAAGTTTTAGAAGTGTTAAATTGTAGAGATTGAGAGAAGTATCAGATTCAGAGGTCAAGTTTTCTAATTTGTCTAGTCTTGATGTCAAATCAAGTGTTTCTTAAGGTTATTTAAATATTATGGAAGGGTTAAAGTTGATTAGAGCGACATCGGTTAGGATCCCGCTATTCCCTCGTTCCGGTATCACTATTTTCTTTTGAATTTACTTAGCTTAAACTAGTTGTGAAACCCATTTAAATCGGGGAGATCTTGTTAGCAACCGTGGGCTCCTATAAATTAAAAATGACGTTTTAAATTTAGTGAAATTTCAAAGGATTTATGGTTACATTTGAAACAATTTGTTTTAGATTTTGAAAATGTTGATTAATTTTTAAAAGTTTTTTTAGTTTTTAAGTAAAGTACTCAACCAAGCAGTTATAATATTATAGAAAAGTTAAAACAAGAATAGTTGAAGGTGTAACTAACAAACCCCAAGTTATGACTTTTTAAGTCTCGAAAGATCTTAATGGATGATTCTTGAACAAAATATAGCAAGTCCAATTTGTCCTTCATAATTTTCAACAGATTTCAAAGTATTCAGAAGATCACCCCAGACTGCTTCGAAGATCTCTTGAAATATCTGAGTTCATTCTGAACTTATCATATTGTTCCATTAATCATATTAGGCTAAATTAAATTTACCCCATTACTCGGTCAACTTTGGCATTTTAATTATCTCAAGGATAGGAGACTCAATTAGTCAGTTGATATTTTACTTAAAAGTTATGTGGGTGAATGCCCTTAAGGCGAGCTCCACTCATTAAAGATTTTTGTACCCACCACTGAAGTTGGGCTTATAGTGCTAATCATTAGTCATATTATCCTCTAAATCCTATCATGTGAATTAAATATCAAGCCTAGATCACTATCAATCCCTTTAATGAATCTAATGGGAGAAAGATTAGCGAATGTTAGAATTTTAATTTAAGTGATATGGATTCTGATTAAAAGAAGTCAAGTTATAATTAATTGTGGACTTAAACATAAGTGGAACATCCTCTCCATAATTTAAGCCCATCGTCTGGAAACCACTTAATTTTGATTGACTTCCAAATATAATAATTTAGAAAATTTATAATCTTATTCTTATCATGAAAAAGTGGCAAGTTGGTTTCTACCTTTTAACCATTATGTTTTAATCATCCAAGCATGTTAAATTAGGATCTAAATTGCCCATTTTTCTCTTTGGTTAAGCCTAAATGTTAATTAAGGAACCAAAAGCCTAAAATGACCACTTTACCCTTTGGGCTCTTCACCTCATAACTTATGAAGCATAACTCAAGTGACTTAAGAGATGTTAGAGTAGTCTACCCATAAGGTAATTAAAACATGAGAGGAGAAAATGTGGGGTTTTTTAATTTTTTAATTTAAATAATTATTTTAACTTAAAAAAAGGATTTTTAAAATTAATTTATTTAATCAATTAAAATAAAGTTTTTATTTNGTTTACTGCTCATTATAAGCTTTAATCATGGTCCAAGCCTTGGTCAGCCACCCTAACCCAAGCTAAAATCCAAAANTTTTTAGTGATTTAATTAAATGAAAAATATGTTTTAATTATTAAAATTTATTTTACATTTTTATTAAACTTCTCTGAGTCCAAAGAACTCAGAGAAATAAATTTAATATTTTTATGATTTTTAATTTATTTATTATAATTATTTTAAAGAGAAAATAAGTAAAATATATTTTTAAGCCTTTGGAAATTTATTTTTAACTTAAAAAAATTAAGAAAAATATTTTAATGAGTCTCAAGTGATCAAAGAACCATTAGAAACATTTTGAAATATTTTTGTATTTTTGAAACTTTTTTAATTATTTTTAATTCAAAATAAAGCTCAAAAATCAAATATTTTATCAAAAATTAATTTTATTTTTCCAAAGTGCTCCTGATCACAAGGAACTCATAAAATCATTTTTCATAATTTCCCTAAGTTTATTTGATTTATTATAAATATTTTTGTGCAAAAATACAATGTTTTCTTAGAAAATCAACATCAGTGATTAAACATAATCAAATAATTTTCAAATTTTTACAGTGGGTTAACATGATTTTTACACAGAATGTGGAATTGATTCTATTGATTTTTTATTAATATTTAATTTACATAAATTCATACAAAATATATGCATTTAATCAAATATAGAAATTTACAAAATTATTCAAACAATCATGACATTTTTCTTAAGCTTTTCTAACAATACGAAACCTACTAAAATTATTCCCATAATTTTTCAATTGGTATTTTAATTTAAATAATCAAAATAAGCCAAAATAGTCATCCTAACTTAAAAATTTGGGTTTGAAGCACAGAGATGCCCACTGACCTTGGAAAAATCAGAGAATAGAGCCCCTGTCATAAGGAATGAACTCTAAAAATTTCAAGCCATGGAGAGCAATGCTTGATCATAATGAATTAAAATACTTCAAAGAATATTTAATTCATTAAAAATAAGAGAGTCAACAAATAATTTTTATTTTTAGTCAAAATTATTCTCATCTGTTTACTGAGAAAGCGGATTTTTTTAATTTATTTTTATGATTTTTCTACACAATGTTATGATTTTTCAAATTTATGGAATTAAAATAAATAAATAATCCCTAATTTTCTACTTATCTAGCTCAGCCGCTATGTCAACCTTGTCCGCTCTAAGCTTTACACGCGGTGCTCCGCCATTTGACGCCGCCATACACATTAGCTGCCATGCATCACGCAGTTCACATACTAAGAGTTCGTCCTGCTTGATCTCCTTTATCCATCGAATAAACGCGCGATCAAACAGCTCTCCGTCATCGTCCCCAAGTGACCCAACCCAAGAACCGTTCACACTAAAACCTTAAGATCTTCATCTAGACTCAACCAAATTGCATGGGGTTTGTTTCTAAATCTTCATGTACTCAAGATGCATTTATCCATATGGTTAATCAAGCATGAAATTAAACCATTACACATGAAGAATCAAAATAATCTCGGTTTAGGGTTGGTGCTCAATACCTTTGTCTGAGAGGGGAGATCTCAATCAGATGGTTATAGTAAATTTGAATAGACCCAACGAACCTCTAAATGAGTTCTCAAGCAGTGGTGAATTGTCTAGTTATGATTTTGATCAAGCTGTCGGTCACCAGAATTAAAATCTCGTCGTCCACTTCGGAAGGACGTTTTAATCTACATATATATTTAATTTTAGAAAAATATGAAATTAAACTGACCCCATATTTTCATAGTTTAAATGAAAGAGCGTTGTACCTCAAATCATGTANCATAATTTAAACGAAAGAGCGTTGTACCTCAAATCATGTATCTATCCCAAAGGATAAACACAAAACTTGAAGATGAGGGTCATTCAAATAAATTAAGAAATATATGACATCCGTTCGGTCTGCGAAACTTTTGTATTTGTCGACAAGTTCCCATATTTAGTATAAAGAATTAAATAAGGTTTATATTAAGCTGGGTTTGGACATGCTTCCTATAAGGGCAAGCCCCTATAATNCAAGACATGAGGATGAGGCTTGATCAAATAAACTAAAGAATATATGACATCTGTTTGGTCTGCAAAACATTTGTATTTGCTGACAAGTCTCCCAATTTAATATAAAGAATTAAATAGGGTTTATATTAAGCTGGGTTCGGACATGCTTCCTATAAGGGCAAGCCCCTATAGTTAATTACATCTTAAATGACCAAAGTCTCCTAAGAACACTCTCGATAAAAATCAGAAAATATTATCTTCAAGGAGTTTCAAAGGGTAGGAATTTTCAATGAGATCAGACNGACTTGAAGATGAGACTCAATCAAATAAACTAAGGAATATATGACATCCGTTCGGTCTGTGAAACTTTTGTATTTGCTGATAAGTTCACATATTTAATATAAAGAACTAAATAAGGTTTATATTAAGCTGGGTTTGGACATGCTTCCTATAAGGGCAAGCCCCTATAATTAATTACATCNGAAATTTAAAGAGTCCTTAATGGCCTTCTGATCTCCTCTGTTCAAAGATGGTTGAACAGTTAGTCCTAAAGTCCAAGGAGTTAGCCGAACTTTCCCAAGATAGAAATGGGTAAAGTATGCTAACGGAAGAAGGGTAATTTGGTCCAAGGGGGTTCCCAAGACAGAAATGGGTAAAGTATGCCAATGGAAGAAGGGTAATTTGGTCCAAGAGGGAGAGTTAGCTGTACTTTCTCAAGACAGAAATGGGTAAAGTATGCCAACGGAAGAAGGGTAATTTGGTCCAAGAGGGACATGGATAGAAATGGGTAAAGTATGTCAACGGAAGAAGGGTAATTTGGTCCAAGAGGGACATGGACACAGATATTTCTTAATTTGTATGGAGAGAAAAGCTTGTCCCGAGCGGAGTCGCCAGAAGCTATCGGTGTTATTTCGGGTTGGTTTATGGGGTTGCTCGTTTGAAGCTGTCGGTCGCTGGAATTGAAATCCCGTCGCCCGCTTCGGAAGGATGTTGAAGTATGAAATCAAACTTACCCCATATTTCTCATAGTTTAAAATGAAAGAACACTGTACCTCAAATCTTGTATCTATCCCGAAGGATAAACACAAGACTTGAGGATGAGGCTCGTTTAAATGAAAGAGCGTTGTACCTCAAATCTTGTATCTATCCCAAAGGATAAACACAAGACTTGAGGATGAGGCTCGATAAAAAAAACTAAGGAAAGTATGACGTCTGTTTGGTCTGCGAAACCTTTGTATTTTCCCACAAGTTCCATAATCTAAGGAAAGTATGACGTCCGTTTGGTCTGCGAAATCTTTGTATTTGCCGATATGTTCCCCTATTTAATATAAAGGATTAAATAGGGTTTATATTAAGCTGGGTTCGGACATGCTTTCTTATAAGGTCAAGCCCCTATAGTTAATTACATCTAAATGACCAAAGCCACCAAAGAAGACTCTCGATAAAAATCAAGAAATATTATCTTCAAAGAATTTCAAAGGGTAGGACTCTTACTCTCGATAAAAATCAAGAAATATTATCTTCAAGGAATTTCAAAGGGTAAGACACTTCAACAAAATCGGACATAGAGGTGTGAAAGGGGATTAGTTCAAATTTGGAACATTTTATTGTAGAATCTAAGGAGGAAGAACTAGGTGATGTCATGGATCTAGAGGAGAGCCCCGGTGACTCCCTAAGCTATCCTAATGTTTGGCTTCAATTTTGAGGAGGAAAATTTAAGTATTTCATCCTGCCAATTTTATTAGTTAGGGCTTACATTCGTGTAAAACGATCACACAAATAGCCTGGAAGATGNGAACTAGGGGATGTTATGGATGCAGAGGAGAACCCTGGTGACTTCCCAAGCTATCCTAATGTTCGACTTCATTTTTTAGGAGAAGTATTTAGGTGTTTCATCTTGCCAATTTTATTAGTTAGGTCTTACATTCGTGTGAAACGATCACACAAATAGCNTTACATTTTATTGAGAATCCAAAAGAGAAAGAACTAGGGGATGTCATGCATCCAGAGGAGAACATCAGAGACTTCCCAAGCTATCCTATTGTTTGGCTTCAATTTAGAGGAGAAAAATTCAAGTGTTTTATCCTGTCAATTTTATTAGAGAAAGAAGCAAGTTGAAAATCCCGAGTCCTTTTAAACTTATTATTTTGCTTAATAATTCATCCTATAAACACCCGAATGCTCAGTGAACAATAATGTCTCAATTATCCCTAAGAATAGGGTAAATATCACTTGTGATTCAATTTAAGAATTATGTAGGTGAAGACCATTAAAAGGTGAGTTTAAGAGACTTAGCCAAACTTTGACTTGGGCTTGTAGTGTTTTGAAAAATGTTTTAATTTTCAATCATGTTTACTTTTCTAATCCTTATTAAAATGAAAATTGATTTAGCCTAAATCACTACTAAGCCCTTAAGATTTTTTGGTGAGTGTCTTAGCCATTGCAAATGANGGTTATACAAAGGCTTAAAGATAAGGTGTGGATTTACGTTGAATAAGCAAGCAACCTTGAAGTCCTATGGCTTTGTTATTTATATCTAAGGAAGAAAGATTGGTTTAGCTGGGGAAGACAGGTTTTGTTTTTGAAGATGGTCATGTTGCCCACCATGCTAGCTCCAAGCCCCTTGCCTCGATGAGTTTGAGTTTTCTAGTGTGTCAAGTTATGATGTCAAATCAGGTGGTCATATGGTTGTAGTTATTTAAATTTTATGGGGGCATGTTAAAGTTGATTAGAGCGACACCGGTTAAGATCCTATGGTTCCCTCGTTCCAGGGCCACTATTTTCTATTGGATTCACTTAGTCTAAATAAAATTACTAAACTCAACTTAATAAGTTCTATAATTTCATTTAGACCGTGGGAAGCATCGTTAGCAACCGTAAGTTACCTCCTCCGAGGAATTCTCGATCATCCAATAGAGACATCTTAATTTAGTTGAAATTATAGTTCTATGTGATGTTTGTGATTAAATTTTGAGTTGTTTTATATTTTGAATGTTGTGGCGGTGAATTTNTTTTCGCCTAAGGCTCAATCACTTCATAATTCATCAAATTTAATCCAAATTACTTTCAAAATTTTTATCCTACCTCACTCATGGGTCAATTGTGACATTAGAGGAGAAAGTGTGATTTTTCAAAATTTAATTTATATCTATAATTATTTTTAATGCAAAAAAATAGAATTTTTCAAAGAAAATTCCAAACTTGACTAAGGTAAATTCTAATCCCTTGAAATTTTCACTAGAGGTAGGCTTAGACTAGAGAATCATTTGGACCAAATTTCATGATTTTTTGAATTTTATTAGAATTTTAAGAATTATTTTAATTTATAGGGTGTTTATTAATTATAGAATATTTTAAATGTTAAAAATTAAGTTTTAATTTTTTATTAAATCTCTCTCATGTCAAGGGACACAAAGAAACAAATTTCACATTTTTTTTATTTTTATTTGAATTATTGGAATTATTTTAATGAAAATCCATTTTTAGCATTTAAAAATTATTTTAAGCTTGAAAATTCAATATCTTTATTTAGAAAATGAAGAAAAAAACTCCAATTATTCCTAATTATTTAGAAAATAATTTAGAACATTTTCATGAATTTTATTATTTTTGTGATTTTTATCATTTTTTAATTATTTTAAATATTTAAAATAGGCTAAAAAATGAAGTTTTTATTTTTACTTCAAATTTATTTTTATAAAATTCTTCTAATCACAGAGAACTCCAAAAAACAAAGTTTTATAATTTTTCAAGTTATATTTTAATTATTAAAAATCATTTTATTGCCAAAAATGTTAATTAACTTGAAAAATCAATTTGAGATATTAAATGAACTCGAAATATTTTGAAATTTTTATGGGGAGTTCTCTGGAGTTTATATTTTGGTGGAGACCAAAAGTTAAGTCTTTTAGATTTCTGTGTTACCCAAAATTAATATTCTTTGTGTTTTAGGGTTGGTGAAGATTAAGTGTATTCTTAATGACTTAACTCATAAAATTATTTCCAAGGGATCCTCTGGTCATGGTGAACCTTCCAAAATTTTCTTGAAATTTTTTAATCAACATGCTAATTATCATAATTAATTTATGAAAATAATAGACATAAACTTGAAAAATATGGATCTCTGTCTAGGGACCTCCTCTGACTTTGAAAAAAAATCAAAAGATATCTACTAAGACAGAGGCAACAACATGCTAAAATTTCAATCCATGGTGATATGTATATATGCATGGAGAATCAAAACATTCAAATCAGTGTTTAATTAATTAAAAATAAAATATGCATCACATGGACTTTAAATTATTTCCACATTATTCTCCTTTGTTTACTGAGCAAGAGGGTATTTTTATTTTATTTTTATGATTTTTCTACACCAAGATATGAATTTTAAACTAGGGCTATTTATTTAAATAAGAAAATCTCTATTTTTCTACTTAAGCGCGCGGCGCTGACTGTATCCTCGGCAGCTCCGAAGGCATCCGTGGCGCGCTCTGGTTGGACGCCACCATGCACGTAACCGCTGAAGCAGCCAACGGTTCATGTAAGAAAGAGTTGTCTGCTTGATCTCTTCTATCCATTCGATACACGCGCAATCAGACGGCTCCCCGTCATCATCCCCGATAGAGCGATCCCGTGACCGTCCACACTAAAACCCTAAGATCTCGGCCTAGACTCAACCAAATCACTTAAAGTTTGATCCTATGGACTCATCTAAGTGAGACGAACATATCCATACGGTAATCATACAATTAAATCGAGCCTATGTGAAGCTTCGATCAGATGTGCTCGGCACGTTTGTTGGGGTCCAAGGAAGTTAGTGATTAAGCCTCTAGCTATGGTGAAAAGCCTAGGTAGGAATTCGACATGGGATAATTTCAGGTGTTGGTCTAGAGCTATGCTAAAGTCTTTGTAAAAGGGGGATTTGATGGGGCTTTTCCTTCTCTCACTGTGGTGAAGGTGTGGGTCAGTTTAATTTGATTTTTTTGGAGTGTAGAAGTGTGGAGAGCTCTGTCCTGGTTTTAGGTAGAGATTCGAGCTCAAAATTGGGCTCCGGTAAGGGGATTCAGGGCAATGTAGTGATTGGATTGCACTGAGGAGGTCTCAAAGAGGCTTTGGGATTGATTTTGGGAAGTCTCTCAGAGGAAATTTTAGCACACCTCCCATGGCCGTGGAGGTGAGTTTTTATAAAAATGGCAAAGGGGTGGCTCTCAGGGCCAATGTTTGGGTGTATTGTGATGCTTAGGTGGAGGGCAGAGGAGCTCTGTCATTTGATTTGAGTGAGGTGGCCTCTGGGCTTGATTTGGGTGAAGTTTAAGAGGAGGTGTCCCTCAGTTTTGGCTTGTCTAGTGACTGGGCCGACTGGCCATTGACCGCGACTTTATATATGCTTAAAAATATAAGATAAATATGGATGTAATAAATATTCAATAATTGTAAAGTCACACTTATCAAATAAGATAAATATGGATGTAATAAATATTCAATAATTGTAAAGTCACACTTATCAACGCAAGCGTATCACTCAAGTAATATAGGGCTCTAATGGAGTCTTAGATATCAATCCCACAGGGAGTAATAATATCGCACAAGTAATATAGGGCTCTAATGGAGTACTAGATATCAATCCCACAGGGAGTGGTTTAGAACTAGCTCAAGTAATATAGGGCTCTAATGGAGTCCTAGATATCGATCCCACAGGAAGTGGTTTAGAAATCAAGTAATATAGGGCTCTAATGGAGTCCTAGATATCGATCCCACAGGGAGTAATATTAGAATTATGTATAAAATATTCAATAATTGTAAAGTCACACTTATCAACGCAAGTATATGTATCGCTCAAAATATAAGATAAATATGGACGAAATAAATATTCAATAATTGTAAAGTCACACTTATCAACGCAAGTATACGTATCGCTCAAGTAGATTAAATATTCAATAATTGTAAAGTCACACTTATCAACGCAAGTATATGTATCGCTCAAGTAATGGATTCGATAAAGATGGATGTATAAAATATTCAATAATTGTAAAGTTACACTTATCAACGCAAGTATACGTATCGCTCAAGTAATATAAGACTCTAATGGAGTCCTAGATATCGATACAAGTATATGTATCGCTCAAGTAATATAGGGCTCTAATGGAGTCCTAGATATCGATCCCACAGCAAGTATATGTATCACTCAAGTAATATAGGGCTCCAATAGAGTCCTAGATATCGATCCCATAGGGAGTAACTTTAGAACTACGAACTAAGATTTTAGAAAAGCAAATCTTAGATATCGATCAGAGTAAGTTTAGAGTTACGAACTAACATTTTAGAAAAACAATACTTTAATCACAACAACGAAGTTCAATTTGCTTATTTGTCACTAATAACCAATTTAAATAAATATATAATTTTAATAACTATCAAATAACTAATGATACTAATGAAGGTTTAAATGTAATTTTCAATATATAAGAAAGCATCCTTCTCCTTGTCAAGAAATTATAGTGAATGGATAAAGTGAATTAGTTCAAATGTATATTGTGTCAAATAGGAGCATACCTATTCTTTACCCTTGGGTCCAGGCATAAAGAACATTGCCAAATAGGAGCATACCTATTCTTTACCCTTTTGTCCAGACATAAAGAACATTGAGAATCATTCTCCTTGTCAAGAAATTATAGTGAATGGATAAAGTGAATCAGTTCAAATTATATTGCGCCAAATAGGAGCATACCTATTCTTTACCCTTTGGTCCGGGCATAAAAAACATTGACTAATCATTTGGTCCAGGCATAAAGAACATTGACTAATCCTATGCTTGGTTACTGATTCTGCGGCTAAATATTCTTTACCCTTTGGTCCAAGCATAAAGAACATTGACTAATCCTACCTTTACCCTTTGGTCCAGGCATAAAGAACATTGACTAATCCCAAATAGGAGCATACCTATTTTTTACCCTTTGGTCCAGGCATAAAGAACATTGACTAATCCTACGCTTGTTTACTGAATCTGCGGCTAGGCTGGGAGGATTGTTCCCCTCGCTTGAGGGCTAACATCTACACTTCAACATCTTTGGTCCAGTTATAAAGAACATTGACTAATCCTATGCTTGTTTACTGAATCCGTGGCTAGGCTGGGAGGATACTGGCTCTCACTTCGGAGCTCCCACGTTCCCCTTGCCTGAGGGCTAACATCTACACTTCAACACCACCTCTCACTTCGGAGCTCCCACGTTCCCCTCGCTTGAGGGCTAACATCTACACTTCAACACCCATGGAGCTCCCACGTTCCCCTCACCTGAGGGCTAACATCTACACTTCAACACCCAAACGATAGGATCTCCCACGTTCCCCTCACCTGAGGGCTAACATCTACACATCAGCACCCAAACGATAGGACCAAAACACGTTCCCCTCACCTGAGGGCTAACATCTACACATCAGCACCCAAACGATAGGATTGAATTGGGGATTTTATACGTTCCTCTCGCCTGAGGGCTAACATCTACACTTCAGCACCCAAATGATAGGACTGAATTGGTGATTTTAGTCTGTCACTCTAAAATCTCCAATTCTACGTCCGATAATATTATTTCCCTATTTAATTTGCTCACCTTGTCACTCTAAAATCTCCAATTCTACGCCCGATAATTTTTATTTCCCTATTTATTTGCACCTAACTTTCAAGGACTTTGACCTCCCTAAATCTTGGATGTAATCTTCACCTTAGTTGTAAAACTATATTTATTTGCACCCAATTTCCAAGGGCTTTGACCTCCTTGAATCTTGGATGTAATCTTCACTTTAGTTGTAAAACTCAACCATATCAAGTGCTTTAACCTCCTTGAAACTTGGATGTAACCTTCACTTTAGTTGTAAAACTCAACATATTTTAACAAATCAATTGGGTAGATTGAAGTAAATGAAGATCGAAGTGAAAAGATCATCACAATTTCTTAAACATTTTCGTGGCTTTACCAATTCAAATCACCATTTCACAAATCTCAAGACAAGGAGAAAGACAAAGAAAACTACTTAGATCTCATGGGGAAAACACAACAAAACTCAAAATTCATATATAAAATCAAAGTCTTACAAACTACAACAAGTAAATAACTTATCTCTAATATCTCCCCAAGAAAACTCCTCAAAGTTCCTCTGAACATCTTCCTTTTTTTTACAGCACACAGAATTCCTCTTCGAAGCAGCAAGGAGGAAGAAATCTCTCACATTCCCTCCACTCTTACAATCTCTCAAAGAATTCCTCACAATTTTTACACACTATTGGAACCTTTCTAACCTCCAGGACCTCTCTAACATCTAAGACCTCTCTAATTTTTGACCAAAATATTCTTTTAAAGTTGTGGATGAGCTTTCCCAAGATCCCTTCAAATTTTGGCCTTGTTCAAAGCCTGATTAGACATAACCGCCGAGCTAGCCGTCGGTGGCCTCGAGGGATCCATCGGCGGACCTTCTTAATGAATTAATTCTGGAGCCTCGGGAAAACCTCACCGTCGGCAGGGTCGATGGCTTCGTCGGCGCCCTAGTTCAATTCTGCACATTTTGGTCTTTTTCGCTCCAAATTCAATCCTTTTTGCATCCTTTTATTCCAATGACCCTAATTCATCATTCCTGCAATAAAACATCAAAAATACCTTTCTTTAAAGTGCGCTCCAATGACCCTAATTCATCATTCCTGCAACAAAACATCAAAAATACTTTTCTTTAAAGTGCAATATTCCATGCATCTTTTTGCTCCAATGATCCTAATTCATCATTCCTGCAACAAAACATCAAAAATACCTTTCTTTAAAGTGCAATATCATTAAAACAGTATAAAAAAAGTATGAAAATCTCAACATATTTTCCTTTGGTCAAAATCCCCCAAACTTAACTATTATTTGTCCTCAAGTAATTTTAGTACTACATAAAAGTTATGATCTATTGTAGTAAAGTTTTAATTCAGAAAAACTATAAGTTTGAATTAAATAAATATCATAATGAGATTTTCAGAAAAAAATTCAAGTAATTGAATTAACTCTGTAGCCACAAGTTTATCTAGTCATCAAGTTTAAGAGTTCTAGTCTTCTATTCTATTCAAGAATGACTATATGTTGCAATATTAAGTCACTTAAAATATTCAAAAGATAGGAACTTCATGAGAACTCTACTAGTAAAAGATCTAAATCGTAAATATAAGTTCAGGAATGTATTTAGGTTTTCCCTTTAGGTAGGTCCAGCGAAGCTAATTTTTTATTAGGCATATCCTCAAGCTTCTCCTCACTTCCATAATTTTTTTCTTTCTTTCTTTTCTCTTTTTCATTTGGATTGCTTTCAATCCTATATTTTTTTTTCTTTTCTTTTCAGGGATTGTTTTCAATTCTTTCTTTTTCCTTTTCAAGTGAGGACTACTATATCTGGATAGCTTTTAATGATTTTGAGCATCACCTTTCTTACCCTAAATTTGAAACTCAAAGCATTCCTTTACCTTATAAATATTTCATAGTTTTTACATCATTTTCTTCTCAAACAAATTTTCAGGTTCTTAATACTTCAAAATATAGTTTCCTTTACTTTAAATAGTTAACTATAATCTTATTCTTNAGTCTGTAATATTAGGAACTTTCTACACATATAAATCATTAGAGGAATTTCTGGGTAATGAAATTTTGAAATAAGTATAAAACTGAAATATAAACAAGCACAACATTTCCTAACACAAACACAATACTAAACAAAATAATTAAAATTGTGAAATAAAAATCACATTACATTACAATTCACAATATTACTCAACATCTATTAAACTACACATATGAATTTAACTATCACACTAACTTTATAACAAAAATTAAAATTATCTAAGTACAACATAATAATAAAAATGAAAGTCTAAATACGCAAACATCCATTTCTATTACAAAAGATCACAGAAATAAAAGTACAAATACAAGTACATCAATTTCATTCAATATCAAAATCCCAAACTATATCTTCATCGCCTTGATCAGCAGGTGGATTGGGATGATACTCAAATATCAAAATTCCAAGCTATATCTTCATCGCCTTGATCAGCAAGTGGATCGGGAAGATACTGAGCATATCGGGGGCACTCAAGAAAAGTAACATCAGACTCACCTTTGTAGTATCGGGCCTGAGCTTCATAATAGGCTACCTCAAAATTTGAATGCCTTTGAAGGTACTCACTATCATAATTGTATCGACGTTCTAAACCTCCAATCCTTTCATTTATCAACTCTATGCTCTTCCGCTGCAAGGTCAACTCATTCATCAAATCAGAGAGCGTAGGGGAACTAGAAGGTGGAAGGTCATAACTTGTAGAGGGGACATCTTTACTAGTAGAAGGTTCATGACTTCTACTTCCAGTTCTCCATTTCTCATGGGATTCATAAGTTTTTAAATTGGATTTAGTAATGGGTTTCATAGGGTAAACCCATTCTTCATCTCCAATCTCCACTCCAGAAAGTTTGCAAATTGCATAAATAAGTCCATGATGTCATAGACTTCCACTTATCTCACTCCTCGTCGTAGTCAATATATTCTTAAGAATTATTCTCCCCACATTTATAGTTCTATTATTCTGAATACAAAAATTCAAAATAGCTCTATCTCTAGTTACCTCACTATGGTGATAGGTCGGTAACAGAGTAGAGGAAATAAAATAATGCCACGACTTAGAGGTGGCATTCAGCATTTTCTCAGAAAAATTTACCCGTTCTCGCTGCTTTATCTTCCATATTCCTTTCCCATCAGTGAGAAAGTTGATCAAATCATTAAGGGGGCCTTCCATAGTACTGAAGGATTCATATTGGCAGCTATAAGAGTCTAGGACTTCGTAAAAAGTGTTGATGCGGGCGGCAGTAAACTCAACAGGAAATCCACGCACTTGAATGATTCTGTCTTCAGAATATATTACATTGGCGTAGAACTCCTGCACAACATTTGCATCAGCTTTATTTGTGGTGTAACAAAAGTTTTCCCACCTCCGCTCAACAATAACTAGTTCAATTTCTCCTCCCAGACTTTCAAAAACTCGATCTTATATACACTTCTTTCCTTTAAATATGGAAGTAAATTTTGTTTGAGCCATCGCATTGACGAAGCGAGACTTGTCGAACTCAACCCGTCTCTTTTGACGTGGAGCCATTTCAATCTAATCAAATTATAAAAAAATTCCAAAAATTACTTCAAATATGCAAATCATGGCTTCCAATAGTAATTCTAAGAGTTTTGAGCTCCATGAATTTCTTCCCAATTTTTCTTCACATTCTCAAATTTCTTGGATCTCCTCAATGTGGAAGAAATTCATGGTGAAAATCAAATATTTTAAGTATGGAGTGACGCTCTTACCTAGAGATGATCAAATACGGTGTCAAAAAGCCTTGAAATCGCCTCCCAATCCAAGATCTTTCAAGCCCTAGCTCGAAAATGGTGTTTTTAAGAGGAAGGGGATGATGAATAGTGGCGGTTGACTGGTCAAAATTGCAGTTAAAGGTGTTTTTTCATGAGCTCACCGTCGGCGCGATGGCGCCTTCGGTGCACTCTATTGGAATTTAAATACTAAGTCTCGGGAAAAATCTATCGTCAGTGGCGTCGAAGGCGCCGTCGGCGGGCTCTATTGATTTTGTCCAAATTCTGGATTTTCGTGATTTCGATCAATTCCAAGCCTAAACGACATCCGTTTAATCACTATAGGCATAATTTTAAGTGACTAAATGATGTACTTAGCACATATAAACTTTCACAACACAAAACATCACATTTATATATAAATTCCAAGAGGTACAAGTACGTTCCATAACACACCTGAGTTTGGTATTTTCTCAACCTCAATACATTAATTCAGCGTTGGTCACAACACTCAAATTGCTGAAAACAAAACATTCTATGCTTAGTCTCAACTATACAGAGATCTATAAACATAATTCTAAAGCTGAAAACATAACATCCTATGCTTAGTCTCAACTATACAGAGATCTATAAGCATAATTCTAAAAAACAAAACATCCTATGCTTATTCTCAACTATACAGAGATCTAAAAGCATAATTCCAAAGCAAAGCATATACATAGTCCAAATCAAAATACATAGATAGACAGATAGGTAGTAATGTAAATCTACTAATCTTCAGATTCAGTACTAGATTCTCCTCGGAGATCACCTATTGATTGCACATGAACGAAGAGGTTGTAGAAGGGTTGGAATGGAAATTCTCCAGTGGAATCCTCTTCTATTAACTTCATCCTCCTCAACAGACGTATCAAATTATCTTCTAAATGGCCAAAGTGATCAAAATGTTCTTTCATTCTCCAGTCCAGATGATCGAAGAAATCGGAGATATTATTAATCACATTCATGACATTTTGTACCTCCTTCTCCAATTTCTTGATTCGGCGTAGGATCGCCAGAGCCTTATCAGGGACTAAGGGTTGAACTGGCAATGAATTCTGAGATGATTGATCTACTATAATAGTCATGTCATTTTCATCTTCAAAAGCTTGGAATCCCTCAGTTGGGTCCAAAGGTTTCCAAGGTAGCAGTACATTTTCTCAATTTGTATAGGACACTTGGAACTGACTGTAAAGTGAGAAAATTGTGGAGGAGTGTCCAAGCCCATAAGTTGATCCATGAACGATCAGCCCCAAAACAGACTTCACAATTATGGATCTAATGTCGATCGGCAGTCCCCTTTGGATGCAGTAATTCAAAATAACACTTTCTTTAAAAATTTTACCGATCTTCATTGTCGGCAATAGTTTTGCAGAAATGAAACAGTGTCAATGTTTCGAAACAGGATTCAGTAGTGTTGCAAAAAAACTAACTTACCCGTTTTCTCTTA
The DNA here is from genome assembly GCA_002079205.1 of Phalaenopsis hybrid cultivar. NCBI lineage: Eukaryota > Viridiplantae > Streptophyta > Magnoliopsida > Asparagales > Orchidaceae > Phalaenopsis > Phalaenopsis hybrid cultivar. The sequence goes on from JXCR01147132.1 coordinate 174,697, forward strand.
TTTCCCAATCGTGAGTTTCGTTCGTTAAATATTGGTAAATTTCATTCATCGGTTTCTCGTTGGGACGAAATTGGAATAATAACAGAGAGGAACATTTTCGATCATGTATAATTTGTTGATCCATGCAGAAGTGAAAGTGATCCATCTTCCTCGCACATAAACAATTCCCTGGTTGATTCCATGTAAATTTGCATAAAATTCTTTTACCACAGGAACCACCATGGCGGTGATAGTGTAGCACAACACTTCCCATCTTCATCGCACTATCATTTCTTCAATTGCCATCGTGGGATTATTCAATCCAGGATTTACAAATCCTCATTCCTTGATCAATCTTTTCTTCGTCAGTAACTTGTTGAAGATCTGTTGTGCTTCCGCACTAATAAACTTTTGCCAATTGAAAACTCGCATTCTAGGATTATCAAGGGAATTGGATGCCATAGGAATGAAATTGGTGGAGTTTCACTTCATTTTGGGGGGAAAATATGAACTAGGAATTGAATTTTGGAGTTTAAAAGGACAATTCCCACCCAAAAACCGCCAAAAACCGCCATTTGAATCCAAGTAACCACCATTTTGTCGGTCTCACCGTCGGCGGGGTCAATGGCGCCGTCGGTGAGCCTCTGTATTAATTTTTCCTGGACTCTTTGGAAAAACCCACCGTCGGCGGCGTCGAGGGCGCTGTCGGCGGCGTCGAGGGCGTCATCGGCGCCTAAGGCAAAACTTTCACAGCTTCGCTCTAGTCCGAATGCATTCTAATTTTTCTCTATGTATCTAATTTTTATGATGATTCAAGGGTAAATAGGAGTTCTAATACAAACTACTATAATCGCGATAAAAGTAAAGATAAATATGGGTTGCCTCCAATAAAGCGCTTGGTTTAACATCGTCAGCCCGACATATTCAGGTGTCATTCAGGTTGACTGATCATTGAAACCTCTTTAAAATTTGGTCTTTTACCCTCAAAATAAAGTTTTAATCTGTGTACATTTACTTTAAATCTATTTCCCATTTTCTGATCTTCAATTTCAACGGCTTCGTAAGTATAAACTTGGGTCACAGTAAAGGGTACTAACCAACGAGACTTCAATTTCCCAGGAAATAACTTCAGCCTAGTGTTGTAAAGCAAAACTTCTTATCCTAGTTCAAAGTTCTTTTGGTTAATCTTCTGATCATGCCATAACTTTAGTTTCTCCTTATAAATTTTGTCATTATCATATGACTCATTTCTTAATTCTTCCAATTCATTTAATTATAACAATCTCTTCTTATCAGCATCTTTCAAATTATAATTGAATTCTTTAATCACCTAATATGCTTTATGCTCCAATTCTACTGGTAAGTGACAAGTATTTCCAAAATTTAGTCTGTAAGGAGTCATTCCAATAGGAGTTTTATAAGCAGTCCTGTAAGCCCATAATGCGATAGACCAATCTACTCTACTAGTGTTTATAGTCTTTTCAAGTATTTGTTTAATCTCTCTATTAGAAACTTCAGCTAACCTATTGGTTAGAGGAAGATAGGCAGTAGAGATTTGATGAATAATATTAAACTTTTTTGTCAATCTCTGAATGTATTTATTTCTAAAATGGGATCCTCCGTCAGTGAAAATCATTTTAGGCATTCCGTATCCAGTGAAAATATATTTCATTAAAAATCTTGAAACACATTTAGCGTCACAACAAGGTAAAGTTTGTACTTCAATCCACTTAGAAACGAAGTCCACTGCAATTAATAAATATAAGTTTCCAAATGAAGGAATAAATGGTCCCATAAAATCTAATCCCCAAACATCAAAGATCTCAACTTCTAACATGAAATTTACAGGCATTTCATTTCTTCTAGATATATTGCCTACTCATTGACATCGATCACAATTTTTTATGTATCTATAAATATCTCTAAAGATAGTAGGCCAATAAAATCCAGCTTGTAAAATTTAACAGTTTTATCAATCCCAAAATGTCCTCCAAATTCAGAATCATGACATTTCTAAAAGATTAGCTCACAATCGTTGTCCTCCAAATTCAGAATTATGACATTTCTGAATGATTGGCTCAGTTTCTTCAGTTCCCAAAATGTCCTCCAAATTCAAAATCATGACATTTTTGAATAATCAGTTCAGTTTCTTCACATCTCTAAAGATAGTAGGCCAATAAAATCTAGCTTGTAAAATTTTATAAGCAGTTTTACAATCATCCTCCAAATTTAGAATCATGACATTTCTGAATGATTAGCTCAGTTTCTTCATAAGGTACACAACCAAATTCAGAATCATGACATTTATGAATGATCAGCTCAGTTTCTTCATTAGGTACACATCTCCTCATAATAAGATCTTTACATTATTTATATAAATAAGGCTCATCCCAAAAATATGCTTTCTGCATCATGAATAAATTTTCTTTGTTGTTGCAATGCCAGCAAGGTGGTAAAATATCACTTACAATATAGTTAACAATATCAACATACCATGGTATTGTTGTTGCAATGCCAGCATAGGTGGCAAAATATCACTTACAATATAATTAACAATATCAGCATACCATGGTATTTTCACTCATTAATATTATGAAGTTGTTCATCAGGGAAACTGTCTGTAATTTCATTGTCAGTGTCGGATAATCCTTAATTTTATAATTAAATAAGATATGCATGCACAACACATTTAGCATATGAATTTATCAGTATGCACAACACATTTAGCTCCAATTAAATAAGATATGAATTTATCTAAAGCATATACAATGACCAGTAACTCTTTTTCAATAACAGTATAATTAATTTGTGCATCATTAAGAGTTTTACTAGCGTAGTGACAGTATAATTAATTTGTGCATCATTAAGAGTTTTACTAGCGTAGTATATAACTTTAAAACCATTTCATACCTTTGTCCAAGGACAGCTCCAATAGCATAATCACTAGCATCACACATCAGTTATTCTCATACCTTTTGTCCTAGGACAGCTCCAATAGCATAATCACTAGCATCACACATCAATTCAAATGGTTTCTCCTAGTTAGGTAAAACTACAATAACATAATCACTAGCATCGCACATCAGTTCAAATGGTTTCTCCCAGTTAGGTGAAACTATAATAAAGAGTTGTGATTAATTTTTCCTTTAATATCTCAAAGGCATTTAAACAGCTTTTAGTAAATTCAAATTTCTTGTCCTTAACTAAAAGTTGGCATAGAGGTTTGGTAATTTTTGAAAAATCTTTAATAAAATGCCTATAAAATCCAACATGTCCAAGAAAACTCCTAACCTCTCTTACATTAGTAGGAGGTGTTTACTTAGAAATAACTTAAATTTTTGCAGGGTCTGCTTCCATACCATCTTCCAAAATTTTATGTCCTAACACAACTCCTCCTGCAACCATAAATTGACATTTCTCCCAATTTAGAACTAAATTAATTCTTTCGCATAACTCCAAAACTTTTTCAAGATAATTTAAGCATGCATCAAATGATGTTCCAAATACAGAGAAATCATCTATAAATACTTCCAATCCATCATCAATTAATTTACTAAATATGGACATCATACATCTCTGGAATGTTGTAGGTGCATTACATAATCCAAAAAACATTCTTCAAAAAGCAAAAGTTCCAAAAGGACTAGTAAATGTTGTCTTTTCTTGATCCTCTGGAGCAATAGGAATTTGATGGTAACCGGTATATCCATATAGAAAGTAAAAATATTTTTGCCCAGCAAGTCTATCTACTATTTGGTCTAAAAAGGGTAAAGGGAAGTGATCTTTCCTGGTGGAAGTGTTTAATTTTCTATAATCAATAAATACGCCACCCACTAACTTATCTAATAGGTATTAATTCATTACTTTTTTTTGTTTCAACAGTCACTCCTTTGGACTTACCTACGCAGTATCTGAAATAGGATATATAATTCCAGTGTCTAACCATTTCAAAATTTCCTTCTTAACTACTTCTTTCATCATTGGATTTAATCTCCTTTGTGGATCAACTCTTTTTTTATATTGTTCATCTAATATAATTCTATGCATACAGATCAAAGGATTGATTCCTTTAATATCAGCTAAGATCCAACCAAAACTCGGAATTCATATATAAAATCAAAGTCATATAAACTACAACAAGTAAATGACTTATCTATAATTTCTCCCTAAGAACACCCCTCAAAGTTCCTCTGAATCTCTTCCTTTCTTTACTGCACACAGAATTCCTCTTCAAAGTAGCAAGGAGAAAAAAATCTCTCACTTTAGCTCCACTTTTATAATCTCTCGAAGAATTCCTCATAATTTTTACACACTATTGGAACCTTTTTAACCTCCAGGACCTCTCTAACATCCAGGACCTCTCTAATGTTTTGCCAAAATTATCTTTTAAGGTTGTGGATGATCTTTCCCAAGAGTTGCCTAAGCATCCCTTCAAAATTTGGCCTTATCCAAAGCTTGATTGGGCATAACCGCCAAGCTCGCCGTCGGCAGCCTCGAGGGCACCGTCGGCGGTCCTTCTTAATGAATTAATTCTGGAGTCTCGGTAAAATCTTGTCATCGGCGGTGTCGATGGTGTGTCAGTGCCCTAGTTCAATTCCACACATTTTGGTCCTTTTCACTCCAAATTTGCTTCTTTTTGCATCTTTTTACTACAATGACCCTAATTCATCATTCCCGCAACAAAACATCAAAAATACCTTTCTTTAAAATGTAATATCATCAAAAATAGTATAAAATAGGTATGAAAATCTTAACATATTTTCCTTTGGTCAGCGATGGCAGGGGCAGGTGACTAGGAGCTCAGAAAACCCAGGGGAATATGTCACAGCAATTTATTGCAATGAGGTATTGTTTTGGCAAAGATATCTTAAGCCTAAGAAAAAATGGAAATCAAATCCCTTAATTTGAGGGACCCTTAGTCCATGGCTCATCTAGCTTGGGTTAGATGGTTTTTGGCTCAGTCTTAGGATCCAACTAATGGCTGTAGTAGAGTTAATTTGATGGCTTTAGGGTGGTTAGGCCACATTTAGTGTATGGGTCCAAGTGAGTGCAAATGACCAAAACTTGGGTTTTGGCTAGGCTATCCATGTTAATTGGCCCAAATAAATGTTGCATTTGGTGTATATGATCATAAAGAACAACTTTGGTGAAGTATGAAAGTGGTTTTGAGTTCAATTGGATGGTCAATTTGGAGGAATTTTAAAATTTCATCAATTTCGGCATATTGGGCTAGGTTTGGGTCTAGGTTGGGCTAGCCATGGGTCAGATCCAAATTGATTATTGTAAATGTTCAATGGGGATCTCATGAAGAGTTTTCAATATAAATTGGGTGCCAATTTTTGGGTTAAGACAATCAATTTGATGAGATTAGGTCATGTGGCTGAAATTGGGGCTTTGATCTAAATCAAAATTGAGGTCAAATGATGGATACATTGGGCTTGGATTTGGTCTAGACTGGTCATATCAAGGGTGAATTTGAGTTTAGAATTGAAATTGGGAGAAATTGAGACCAATTTGATAGACATTTGAGGTAGATTTGAGGAAAAATGGGTTTTTAAAATGCAATTTGGGGGTTTTGGTCAAAGATGGTCAAATTAGCCGAATTGGGTCATGTGGTAGTTGAGAAAAATGAAATTGGGAATATTTGGAAGGTTTTGGGAATTTTTGGGTTTTTTTTAGAATTTTTGGAATTTTGGGCTAAGGAGGGGTATTTTGGTAATTTGGCAAATTTTGGTGATTTTAGGTAGTTTGGGTGTTTTCAAGGTGTTTGAAATGATTTTTGAACCAATTTGGGTATTTTCGGTAAATTTGGCAATTTTTATCAAATTTAGGGTCCCAAGGGTATCTAGGTAATTTGGGGGAGTTTAGGGGCAAAAGGCTAGGTTGGGTATCTTAGTAGAGTTGGAGTGCCAACCACCATCAATAAGCTATGGACCAATGGAAACCCCATTTTGGGTCCTCTATGTAGCGGTCTTAGCTAAACCCTATCCTAGGGCTAGTAGGTTTAGGGAACCACCAACATGAGTTTCCCAAAAGTATCAAGGGACCAAGGTCTAGAAGTTTAAGTTTAAGGTTGTGAGTGATTTTGAGTGCAAGTATGTACCTAAAGCCCTAGAACAACACTCAGGGTCAACCATAAGGTCCAGCAGTAATAAGGGTGACTCATCTTGAGTTCCCCTATAATGATCCCACCTACTAAGTGCTGGAGGTTAAGACCAATATGTGGAATTTCAAGTTGAGTAGAGAAGAGTTTGGAATTTTTAATGGTGAGGGTTCCTTTTCTAGTTTTCTAAGAATAGTCAATAGGAAAGTCTTATGGTTAGAACTTAGACCACTAAAGCGAAAAAACTAAACCTTAACCAAAAGTGAGGTCAACAAATGGAACCCCAATAGGTGTGGTGTGTTGGGCAAGCACACCACGCGTATTGGCGTTGACCGACAAGATCAACAAAACCAATATAAATTCCTAAGTCAATAGACCTGGAAGTATGTGTGAGGTTGTGTGTGTTATTTTTTACCACTGGGGAAATTAGTGGGTGCATAATTGATTAAGTCAAGAAGTAGGGACTCTCACTGAGGATTGGAGAGTAGATTTTGAGTAAAAATTTTTAGAAATTTAGGTACCAATTCCAAAAAGAAAGGGAGAGTCAGAATTTAGGTATCGACCTCAAAAGGTAAGAATCAGAATTTAGGTACTAATCCAAAAATGAGAATTGAAATTTAGGTATCAATCCTCGGGAAGAGAGTCAAAATTTAGGTATCGACCTCGAATATAGCGAATCAGAATTTAGGTATGGATTCGAAGATGTGAGAATTGAAATATTGGGACAATTCTCATAAGAGAGTGTCGGAATTTAGGTACCGACTTTGAATATGGTGAATCAGAAACATAGGACTGATTTGAATATGTGAGAATTGAAATATAGGGACAATTATCAGAAGAGAGTGTCGGAATTTAGGTCCTGACCTCAAATATGGTGAATCAGAAACATAGGACTGATTTAAATATGTGAGAATTTAAATATAGGGACAATTCTCAGAAGAGAGTGTCAGAATTTAGGTACCAACCTCGAATATAGCGAATCAGAATTTAGGTACTGATTCGATGATGTGAGAATTGAAATATAGGGACAATTCTCAAAAGAGAGTGTCAGAATTTAGGTACTGACCTCAAATATAGTGAATCAGAAACATAAGACTGATTCAAATATTTTAGAATTGAAATAAAAAACATATGACTGATTTGAATATGTGAGAATTGAAATATAGGGACAATTCTCAGAGAGAGTGTCAGAATTTAGGTACCGACCTCGAATATGGTGAATTAGAAACATAGGATTGATTTGAATATGTGAGAATTGAAATATAGGGACAATTCTCATAAAAGAGTGTCAGAATTTAGGTACCAACCTCAAATATGGTGAATCAGAAACATAGGACTGATTCGAATATGCGAGAATTGAAATATAGGGACAGTTCTCAAAAGAGAGTTTATTGTGTTGAATTTGCAGAAATGTGTTATGTGAAAAGATTGATTTTGTTGATGAAGATTTATAGAGTTTTATGGGGCTTTGTGCAGAATGCAAAATTCTGCGGGGATGTGATGAGAGTTAATGCAGATAAAGATGGTTGTGCTGCGCGCACAAAGAGTAAGAAACTCCGAAACCGAGAGAATCCACTCAACATATTCATTTTCTTTTCTTGTTATTTTTATCACACCTTTACAAAATATATCTTTAAATTTTGAATTTTATTTGATTGATTTTCAAAAGAAATTTGTTTTTTTGTTTGTTCATTTGTGATTATTTTTATTTGAGTTTTATCTTTGTTAAAGATTTGTTATTTCGCTCTTCGTTCATTGAAATTCTGAACCAACACATGGTTCATGGTTTCCATCTATCGCACAAAAAGGTAATTGACAAAAAGGCACATTTCTGAGAGAAATTTTCATTAATCTGGTCCAATCAAGATGTCACAGATCAAACATAGGCTAACGCCTCAAAAAGGTATGATATATAGTCCATATCAAAGTACATCCAAAACATCTCATGTCATGTATACATCGTAGGCTGAGTATGTTTGATACATATCATGTTGCTGTAAAAAAAAGTGAACAATCTAAACATCTGTATCAGGTATGACAAGCTCCTGATCGAGCAGACCTTCTAAGCCATGCTCCAGGACAAGAGTTCCCTTCGCATGTACTTAGAGGTACAACCCTCTCATAGCTCGTACGATAGCAGCTCTTTTAGTTCTAGGTCTGGCTGAAATCCATATGGTGCTTTGTTGTCGTCTGTTCTACGAAAAGTTACGGACACCCTACGGTGTTGCACCCCTGGAGTGCAGTGCTTGGCGACATCTGCCCCATTTCCTTTCAGGACCAAAATTGAACCAACTAGCAGTGGAATCTCTATAGCTCCTCTGAACTCGACAGGGCTGACAATGTCAATTTCTTTTCCAAATAATATATTACTTTTGCTCATGAATGAGACCGTGTAGAAGGGCCTCACAAAATCATGGTGGTCTATATGGGGAGGGATGCAATCACCGTCGTCATAGATGTAGATGATGCAACTATTCGGGATGCAGGTAGCTAGCAGTATGTTCCATCTGACCATCCTCTTGTTCATCCACTTTATTATAGAAGGTAGTGGATCTACCTGGTCATGTCTGATCCCCGACGGATTTCCTTATCTGTCATTTGTAAAATTATAACAGCAACTGCACTGAATGGTGATTCTTCCTTTTCCTCTCATCCATTTCTTCGGCTCAGAGTACCATGAGAAGGCCTACTCGACCTCTATTCCTCAAGTCAAAGATGCAGTCAAGAATGCTTCTTTCATCACTTTCGGAGAAGACCCTGGTATACAGCTCCAGGACTTCCAGTATGTTGACGAATCTTCCTTGAACTTCCTCATAAAGTTCAAATTCTCTTTTATTCACTTGCTTAGTTTATAGTACTCCATCGTGCTAGGAGTCCACAACTATCACGGGCATTCCTCCATCTGGACATCGGTAGCAACCAGAACTGGTGTTGGCACATCTGGAACATGTGATTCAGCATCTAAAGGGTTGTACAACCCTGGACTCCATGGTATATACTCGTCTGTCTCAGTGGGATGTATGGCTCATCCATCAGAAAATCTGCGGTCTGAGACCCGTCGGTGGTGGGGTATACTCCTTCAATGTACTGTAGCGTTATAGATGTAGGACATTGCTGTCCAGGCATTCTACAAATGCCCCTTTGGCTGATGTCCCTGCAGGTATCTCGGCATTACATGTTGAGCAACCTGTACATAAGGCATCTGAAGCTGAAGGTGTCTATGGCTCTATGATGAACGACGATTCTTCATCTGTGGTGGGTAGGCTGGAAGAAGTCTCTTTCATGTCTGGATCATAGATATTCTCCTCAAAAATAGGGGTGAGCAAGTTGTCTACTTCCTTCTGACATCTGCATTCTTCCCGTTGAAAAGCCCTTTGTTTTCTATGGCTGGCATTTCTGCACTAAGTCCTGCGAAGCGAAGCGTTTGGCAGTCGTTCATTGTTGGCAGCTACCCGGCCTCTGGCTGGTGTAGCTATCATGGATGGCAGACGGCTGGGCCCTCCCTTGGGTCATGTTCTATCATCACGTTCTTTCCTTTATGTGATGTATTGTCTTTGGAGGCCACCCTTAGCAGTGAAGGCAATCACTCCTTTTCTCGGGAGCTGACTACAGTCATCAGAGGACCTTCATAGTCCATATCGACTTGGTTAAAGTCCATGTAAAAGTCTATGGTGCCACCTTGTGGCTCCATTTCTCATTCAGTGCGAGGCTCCAACCATCTTTGAAAGCAAAGATCAGCCTCTGTCCCGACATTTTTTTGCAGACGACAAGAAAAATGTTAATGGACCGAAACTTGGCATGAACAAGAACAAAATAAAGTATTTATTAAAGTAAATTTTTGTTTATTTTGGTGAAGAGAATTGTTTATTTTATGTATGAATTTTGTTTAATTTAGTGGAATATTAAGTTCATAAGTAGAAATGAGAAAATTTGAAATTTAAAATTTTTCTTAAAATTTTCATTATATTGAGGTTAATTACAAAATTTAGACCCCGTCATAGACATTTGGCTACATAAATAACCCCAAAATAATTAAAGTTTCAAAGTTTCAAAGCAAGCAAAGGCAAGCGACATTAGGTTGCATAATAGGTTTTCAGGTATCGTCCCTTTATTGGTAACGTGGGTCTTTCGCTTTGGAAGTCCACTAACTGGTAGGCTCCTCCTATGTAGACCTTTTTCAAAGACAAATGGTCCCTCCCAAGTTGGCTCAAATCTTCCACCTATTTTGCGGCATGCAAGAATAGGCCTTTTGAGCGCAAGTACGAGGTAACCAACTTTGAATGTCTTTGGGCAAACAAATTTGTTGTGGGTTTGTATCATCTTTGCTTGATAAAGCTCTAAGTTTTGTTGTGCTTCTAGTCATTTTCCCTCAAGACTTTCCAGTTCTTCAAATCTGAGTTTTGCACTATCTCCTATTGTGAGTTGGTTGGCAATAGTAACTCTAAGATACGGTGTTTGGATTTCTAGTGGTAGCACCACCTCGAACCTGTACACGAGCATATAAGGTGTACACTGAGTGGGAGTCCTAAAACTCATCCGGTAGGCCCACAAGGCTTCTAATAGTTTGTTGTTCCAATCCCTTTTGTTTTCATCCAATTTTTTTTCAAAATATGTACCAGTATTTTGTTGAAGGCTTCAGCCAGACCATTTGCTCTGGGTTAGTAAATCATAGAGTATCTCCAATCTATCCCGTGTCTTTTGACAAAATTATTGATTTCGATGCTTTTGAAAGCTATCCCATTGTCAAAAATTATTCTTCGCGGTACTCTAAAACGGTAGACAATTTGGCTTTTGAAGAATTGAAGGACGTGTTGTGTCATAATCGCACGCAACGGTACTGCCTCTACCAATTTGTAGAAGTAATCTGTAGCGATAAGTATAAACCTATGTCCTTTGAAAGATGGAGGGTCTATCGGACCTATTATGTTCGTGCCCCAACACTCAAATGGCCACGAGGCAACATTTGGGTGTGGCACATTCGGAGGCTGGTTTAAGACCACACCATGCACTTGGCATTGGTGACATTTTCTGGTTGTATTCATGCACATCATTGCTGGCCAAAAATATCAGAGTCTTTTGATCTTCATTTTTATTTTTGGCCCTGGCTGATGAGCGTCACATAGTCCGGCATGTACTTGTTTGACCATATTCTATGCTTCAGCTTTGTTCAAACACGTAGCCACATCTGGTCAAATGATCTTCTATAGAGAATTTTTCTCACCAGGGCATAAGACATGGCCCTTCTTATGATATGATGTGCTTCAGACTTGTCTTCTGGCAGCTTTCCAGTATGCAAATAATATATTAATGGCTTGCACCAATCTTTATTGATGTTTGCATGTATTTATTGCTTCTTCTTTTCCGAGCTTGTGTAAAGTTTCAAGGTCGATTTGAGACAAGACATATCTTTCTTATATTGTGATTTCAATGGAATCCTCTGGAGGACATGTCATTTCCTTAGCGAGTTTTGTTAGAGCGTCGGCATGGGCATTATCTCCCCTAAGAATCCAGTAGAAATTCACATCGGGGGTCTGCTACAGCAGCTTCATTGTATACTGATGGTATTCTTCTAATCTTGGTTTCAAAATTTTGTATTGTTCAATGACTTGCTGGATGATGAATTGAGAGTCGCCATAATTGGCAATGTTTGTCATATCCATTAAGATTGCCACTTCAAACTTAGTGATTAAAGCTTCATATTCTGCTTCATTGTTAGTGCACGGCTCTGTCAGGTGGAATGAGAACCTCAACATACCCTTATCTGGCGTGATAAAGATCAAATTGATCCATGCTTTGCCTGGTATAATTGTGCCTGATCCTTTGTCTTTTCTGGCTAACAAAGCACCATCGAAGTACATCTCTCAGCGTTGCGCACTGGAGAATTCCATTTGTAGTATTTTCTCGTCTGGTAACTCATCGTTGAGAGAGGACCTAGCTGGCAGTGGGTGTGTAGCAAGGAAGTCTGCTAGTATCTGTCCCTTGATAGTATTTAAGGGGAACAAAAGTTATATCAAATTGCAATAATATCATTGACCATCTTGCTAAACGTCCGGAGAGTGTTGGTCGGGTCATCAAATATTGCAACAGATTAACTTTCAAGATTAGGGTAATTTTATGAAAAAGCATTTAATGTCTAAGCTTTTGAGAGGCAAAAATTAACGCTAGACAATGCTTCTTAATAGTTGGATACCTTATCTCCGTCGGTATTAGATGACGACTCAAGTAGTACAGTGCATTTTCTTTACCCTCATCATTAACTTGGGCTAAGAGGGCTCCAAGAGAGACGTCAAAGGCCGTGGTATAAAGTATCAATGGTTTCCCTGGAATAGGGGATGCCAAAACAGGAGGTGTCATTAGGTATTGTTTAACATCCTCAAAAGGCCCGCTGGCATTTCTCTTCCCAAACAAATTTGGCGTCCTTTTTAATTATCTGAAGATTCTCCGTCATTGAATAAAAATCTTTGAATTTTGTTAATAGTTTGATCAATTTTGAAGATTCTCCGTCATTGAGTAAAGAACTTATAAATGTAGGTCGAGGTTGTTCTTCAGTCCTGAGGTTAATCTCTTTCAATTCATCAACCGTAGATTTAATTTCCTCCTCAAATTCTGGCGGAGCATCTTCTATTAGTTGATTAATAGAGTCATCCACTATATCGAGGAAATCCTCTTCTGACTCACTATTAACAACCATGCAAAATTCAAAATCATCGACTGGTCCGACTGTACCAAATCTGAGACCCTCTTTTGAGTTGGGAGTTCAACTTTTAACATTCCATAATTTTTCAAAAAGTTGAAATTTATCTTTTAGTATTTGTTTTGTTAAGTTTCCTTATTGAATTAACTTTTAAACATAAGGCAAAAAGTAACCAAAAGGAAATTCCATTAATTCACTAGGATCATCATCTAAATTTACATATTTTTCAAGCTCAGTAGAGGTAGAAGCTTGGTAAAATTTGATCGGCTTTGAACCAACACTACAGACTTCCTTGACCTCTAAACTCTCGACTTTTTGAGGGAGAATTAGAGTAAGGGTCATAGCATTCACATAGTGGTTTATCCGATCATACATTGTTTCATATTCATTCTTTTTTGTATCTTCTAAGGATATCTCGTACTGAGGTTTCTAAAGTTTTGTCATCATTATTTCATCTTCGGAACTATCTTCATTACCAATGTTGATAGTTGGCGTAGTCCGTTCAACAATTAAGTTGATTCTCCCTCGCTACGTCCCCGGCCTCGACCTCAGGTGCGAGAACTAAAAGAACCTCCACCAACTCGTTGTAAGGGAGTGGTGGAAGATCGTTGAAGCGGAGTCTTCGTTTTTAATTGTGACAATTTTGCGAGAGAAGACAGTTTTTTTTAGACATGTAGTAGGTAGCATCTTCATGGATACCAACTTCATACACTGAAAATGGTTGTAAGTCTCTTTTGATGTAATTTCCTTGACCATCTTTGCAGTACTTGATGCATTTGTGTAATGATGATGGAACCATGTTGTGCTCATGAATCCATGGTCGACCCAATAGAGCATTAAAAGAGGTCTTGGTGTCGATGATATGAAATTTAGCGGTTGTCATGAGTTCTCCAACCTTCATAAGTAATGTAATTGATCCAAGGGCTCTTTCTCCCTTTTTGGTTGAATCCTATTAACATCATTTTATCAGTCATAAGCTCTTAAGCTTCAATATCTAAATAGGCTAATGTCCATAGGCTCATCAAGTTAAGAGATGCTCCAGGATCTACTGAACTCTGGACAACACAAATCTACTGATGTTGACGGAGATATAGAGTCGATGGTTGTGTTCGGCGGTACCGAGCAGCAAATCTTCATCTGTGAAGGTTACCCCTGACTATTCTTTCAACTAACAAATTTCATCTAAGGATGTGCTGGCCAACTGAGCTAAGAAAATCTCTGGGTCAAGCAAAGCTGTAACTAGAGACTCTCTCATCTCTTATAACAGGATCAGAGCGTTGTAGATGCTTAATTGGGTCGGCAGCTTCCTAAGATGAGCTAGCACGTTGTAATATACTTTGTATGATCCTCCAATTTTATCTTAAAAATGTGGTTCTTCCATTGGTGGAGGTGGAGGAATCTCTTCTCGGGTCATTATTTGCTTTCCTTTATCTATTGGAGCTGTTCTTGGTGGTAACACTTTTCCGCTCCTTAAGTTAACTTCCGTGATTTCTTCTTCTTGAGCAACCATTGTTGAATCTTCTGGTGTCTCCTCTTTCTCAGAAAGATCTAGGTTGATGGTAAGCGGTGTACCGTGGTGCTCAAGAATTGGCTCCTCGCTCCTGGTGCTGTCGTAAGTAGTGTCATTGATGTCTTCTTTGGACTTAACAATGAGTACATTAGACTCAAGTATGATTTGATGATCATTTTGGGTCTCAAGATCGAAGTTAGATTGGTCTTAATCAGTTACGTTATCACTAGAAACAGTTAAAACGTAGCCAAAATCACAATCATTATATTCATAAGACCCCCGAGGGACAAACAGATAATCATACAAAGTCAAGGGTTTAAGGATTTTCTTCCCCGAATTCGAGACAACTAATCTGGTAGAGGCGGCCCCTATCCTACCCCCTGTGCTATTAATCTTTATAGTGACGCTTTTCTTCTTCTTCTTTGTCCTTGATGATGACGGGTCTCTTCCCGAAACCTTCATCTCGGGCTTGGTATGCTGCGGACTCTGAATGGAGGCTTGTCTTGATGCAGCCTGGATCATGTTCTGTATTTTCTTGGATGATCTGCTCTAAACCTCATTCCATCCTTTTTCTTTGGTATAAGCAGAAGATTGTTTTGATGAATCCTGTATTTGATTGAGGACCCTTTTGAGTTCATCCAAAGTTGTACTACATCCATCTGTTCCAGTATACAAATTGAATGGGGAGATTGGCTCAGCCTAAATCATATTTATGGAACCTTTTTCAGATTCTCTTAAATATTCTTTAGGTATTTTTATGTTCCCTTCTTTACAGTTCCTCTCGATCCAATCATTAAAGATGAAGGATCCCTCTATAGGGTGTCTGAGCAACCGGTGGTATGGGCAATAATTTGGTTCATTTTTCCTACCCACCTCTTCGGGCTTCTTCAGGTCTGGTAGTTTGAATTTCAGATTCTTCATCAGACTTCTGAATATTTTAGGTATAGCTTCATCTTTGAAAGAATACACTGTTTTACGTCGTTCTGATAGGGACATTTTCTTATCCCCTGTTTGAGATCCTTCTTGAGGTTGTCGCCGGTTGGATTGACTACTCTATTTCTGAGCATACTGTGATGAAGACTGGCAAGGATCTTCTGCATATATCTTCATCAATTGCTTTCCTTTGTCGATGGTCGCTGATGCTCCTGATTTCTTTTTGAACACTCTGGTCACCTTAGCCTTTTCGTGTGATTCCATGTGCTTGATTTCTTCTTGAATACTGCTGGCTTTATTGAGCAGCTTCTCCAAAGATTTGATGGTAATTCCCTTGAGCATGAAATCTACTGGTTCATGAATGCTCTTGAGTAGAATTTCAATCGCATGATGTTCCTGTAGTGAGGTTCACATTTAATGCTAAGGTTTCTCCACCTCAAAATATAGTCCACAAAAGTTTCGCTAGGCTTTTGTTTTTCCTTCATGAGCTCTCCAATAGACACGTGATGTTGTGTCCCGGCAAATCTTTTCACAAATAGCTGTTCCAACTCAAAAAATGTCTTAACTGACCTGTTGGGCAAGTTAGTGTACCGGTCGAAAGCAATTCCTGACAAGCTGCTGATGAACTGGTGGAAGAGTAGAGCTTCACTATTCCTCGTGTTACCACAGTTGGCTCAGAAATGTGCTATATGTTGTCAAGGATTCCCAGTCCCATCAAATATCTTGAAGTTTGGGGCCCCAAAACCCTTGGGGAAAGGCACAGCATCGAATTCCTCTAGGGAAGGTCTACCCTTTAAATTAATGCACCACACTTAGATTGGGTTAAGGCATCCTGCACTTGTTCAAATATTTCCTTGAATTCCTTTTCTGGTATCGCACCTGATGGAGAATCCTTTCTATGTAGCTCATCTTTGTTTGCTGAAGAAACCTCTCTTCTTTCATCTGTGATGCGTATGATTTCCAACTGATTGATATCTGGAGAAACAAATTGCGGCGCTTGTGATTGCCCCTGAATAGTGGCCATGGCGGTCATGGTTGTGGCCATTTCTTCTATTCTTTTCTCCAGTGGACTAACTTGTTCATCCCTTAGAAGGATAGCCCTACACAGCTCATCTAGGGCGTTCTCTTCGATAAGAGGTTGAGCCTCATGCGCAGATGTGGCGGCTTTGGTTTTAATTACATGGACTTCCATAATATCTTCCTACAGGTAATCATTGTAATCAAAATTTTCCTCATCGCTATCGATGAAAACTTCGTGTTCCCGAGCCAACTCAAAAATCTCGATCTTGAGCTTCTCAACTTTTTCTTCAATTATCAATTCCTTGATCGCTTTAAGATTTGGAGGACCCTGATGGACCTCCTCTTCTTGTTCCACGATCTTGCTGGCTATTGTTGTGATGATGTCATATATCACAGACTCTGGCTTCATTCCATGTTCTTGTCCCACGGGCTTACCGGATTGTATCGGAGCAGCCAATTTGGGTACCCATACTTTTTTTCTTTTTTGACGATGATGTCTCAAGATGGAGTGTCTTAGTAGAAACATCAGTACGTCGAGGGAAAAAATGCTCCCCGTGGTGTAGACTGGCTATAGTGTCAGGTAATTGTCTTGTCTTTGCCTTTGGATTGTAGGAATATCTCCATAACGGGTGACGGGTAAGATTTTCGGACCCAGTTTCGACTTAACTGGTCGACGACCTATGGTTCTGATTGTAGTATAATCAATAGTACTCACTGCGGTATCAACTCTATTCCTTAAACGGAACCAAATGGGGATGCAAATAGGTGGAACTTCTGTTGTCTTGTGAGACTATCTGGCGGACTTGACATCCTTTAAAATTTCCTTCTTCATACGATGGAAAATTACATGTCCTGCTCGTTTAAGTAACTCGCTAACTGAACATCCTTCTTTAGCAGTTAGCCTTTTGAAAACTGCACTAACTCGGGTGATAAGAGTGAACTTCTTTCTCTCCTCACCATGTCCTTGAAGTGGTGGTAATGCGGTGGTAATTTTCCGGATACTCTCGTATCCATCATTATCGGTCAGAGGATGGAATCTACTCCCTCGTAAGAGTGGATAAATTTATGGTAATCCTTCTTCATCTTGATGAGGCTCCTCCTCAACGGGTGTCTTCTCAGGAGCCTGGGCTTTGATGGCCCTCTGAAACCTTTTGTTACGGTTCCTTTTTTGGGTACAGTTCGGTGGTACAGTCCTTGATCTTGATCCGATTTTAAACACGAGTGGTGGGACAGTTAATCCCTCAGTTAGATCCTTAATAATCATTACTTCTTTCCCCTTAGCAGCAGCGGGGATAGCAGGTTTGGCGAGTGACGTGACGGAAGTAGTTTTGGCCTTCTTGCAGGCAGGGAAGTCTTGAAGGTAGTTCAGGTTGAATTCTACAAAAGGTTCCTATATTTCTGGAGTGGCAATCTTCATCACTACAAACGGGGCTTTCCCAAGGATGACCTCGAGATCTTTAAATCTAGCTCAAAATTTGATGGTAGGAGCGAGGTTACGGGCTTCGTGGCTTGTTGGCAAGTTGCAGGAAAAGGTCAGTGTTGGGTAGGCCATTGCAGCAGGCTTTAAAATAGAAAGTTTCAGGGTTAGTTATATGGTCAAAACCTCATAATTTTTAGTACAAGCACTGAAAGTAGAGGTTGATCTGTAGATCGGGCGAGTCTTAATTTGTGAGTATTTTAAAATTTTTTTTAAGAAAAATCAAGAGGTGGAAAATTTAATTAATATAAGAAAATTTTAAAGTACGCATAGCACAACACGATTTTGGTTTAATTTGCATAATAGCAAATCAAATTTGGAAGGGAGATGTAAAGTATTTTAGGACCCAGTGCGGGACACATTTAATGGCAGACAATGCTTAGGTGGAACTAGTCCACCAACACACCTATTGAGGGTCTGACCCCACATAAAAAATTTAAAGAGCCCTTAATGGCCTCCTGAACCCCTCTGTTCAAAGATGGTTGAACAGATAGTCCTGAAGTCCAAGGAGTTAGTCAACAAAAGAAGGCTAATTTGGTTCAAGAGGGACATAGACACATTACCAATGTGTGAAGATAATATTTCTTGATTTGTATGGAGAGAAAAGCTTGCCCCCAGCGGAGTCACCAGAAGTTGTCGGCGCTATTTTTGGTTGGAGGAGTTGCCCGTTAGAAGCTGTCGGTCACCGGAATCAAAATTTTGTCGCCCGCTTTGAAAGGACATTTTAATTTACATATATATTTAGTTTTAGAAAAATATGAAATCAAATTGACNGACGCTTCCTGCATTCCTTAATTGAGGATGAATATATTTATGATACAGATTTTAATGTCATAAAGGGGCCATAGTTAGTTATTTCTGCATCTTGCATTACCCAAAAAAGCATTTACTTTATATAAATGCCAAACACTTCTCATAAAAATTTCATGGAAAATAAGCTAAATATATTCGCATTGGGAGTATATATAATTCGACTTAAGAATTAAAAACAAGAGAAAATGACTTTTGATCAGCATGAATCGGATATTTACAGATTTTAATTTGATGAATGCTAAACGCATCCAATATATAGATACATTTTAGTATAAAATATCATTCGAGTATCATATAATACATATTTAATCTTATAGCTCCATTACTAAAACCGTTCGTTTTTTAGTATGCAACACAGAATATAGGGCGGTTGGGGAAGAATTTGTGTACATAAGACGTACGCAGCGCTGCTTACGTTAGAGTTATACAGAGGGTACTCAAGGGTTATATCCGCATTATATCCTCCGTAACCTCCTTGTAACCTATCTGTAACCTACAAACATTTGAATACAGAACCGTGAAACTTACTAGAAGGTACAAATAGGTTACATGTAAGTTACAGAGAGGTTACATATGACATAACGCTGTGTAACCCTGACGTACGCAAATATTTTCCAGGGTGGTTGGGATGGGACCATTTTTGTTTTCTAAAAATAAAGAATTTAAGTAGAAAAACATACACTATGGGATCGTATTTTACGAAAAAATAAAATAAAATAAGTAAAAATTAATCCCAAAATAAAACCTTAGCTAAAAAAATTTATGAACTGTTATTGAGTTAATAAAATAAAACTGCTTAGATTAACTGATTTTATATTTTCTCATTTAATTAAGTAAAAATAAAAATAAAAAATTACATTCAAATTACAGAAGGAATCAAAGGAGTCCATTCTGAACATCATCATCAGCATCATGCGCAATATTTTGTGTCAAATCCTCACTAAACATGCTCTCATTATAACTATAACAATTATAAACGTGTATGCTTTCATAACTCAAAAAATAACTTTAGTCCAATTTCCATCTCCGACACGCTTCCAGTTCTGTTTTTCTTCGCCTTCAACTAGTTTAAGGGTGTATGCTTTACATGCATGTTTTTTAATTATTTATTTGTTTATTTTTTAGGGTTGTTCACGTACAAGTGCGTAGAAAATATGGCATTTACAAGCTTACAATCAAATTTCTATGTATTTATATATTTTACAAATAAATTTTATTTTGTTATACACATATATATATATATATATATATATATACATATACATACATATATGTATGTATGTATGTAATGCGCCCTTGGGTGGCAAGTTGGTAGGTAGCGGCGTTATCTGTCGTAAGGTCTCTCTAACCCGAATTCGATCCCTACGGAGATCATAACACATATGGGGAGTGGTATTCTCAAATGCCACCATTTGAGAAAACAAAATGTATGTATGTATGTATGTTAAAGTTTAGGTATTATATGTATAAATATATAAGAATTGAGTGGTATGTATGTACAAATCTTTTTTATATTCTTTAGGTTATAAATTTTACATGGAAATTCACAAGTTATACTTTGATTAATAGAGGTTGATAAAGTGATAATTTGTTCTCTCATTTTTTTTCAGCGAAAAAGTAGCTTGCATGCGCATGAGAATAATAATTCTAATGTTTATTGGACTCGAGTGCAATATATCGAATGAAATTAGGCCTAATTTGTGTTGATTATGAATATATATATATATATATATATATATGTGCGGCATACTCAAATCAGTTGGTCGGACATCTGAATGTTATTTATAAGTCCCCTCTAGTATGGGGTTCAATTCTCCTCGGGTGTAGGGTGTGACACTTGAATTTTTACGCACATGAGGGATGGTCGAGGCTTGTACAATTACCTCCATATA
>JXCR01147132.1:195319-219663 GCA_002079205.1 Phalaenopsis hybrid cultivar
TATATATATATATATGTATGTATATATATATGTATGTATATATATATCTATCTCTTGTTGAATTTTGAGTCGTGTATGCAGACCTGAATTATACTGATTCTGATTCAGAGAAAGTAAGAAAGAAAAAGAAAAATCAAGTTAGAATGGGGATCAGATCTAGTAATGATAGGGTCCAGTTACAATTGAGTAGTTGAAAAATAGTCAAATGTTGCAAAATCTTCGTTCTCCATTAAATTGCCTATTTACATCTTTGGATTTGGTTTCTTGAACCCTACAGATACGAACAGGCTGAAACGGTAAATGTTCTTAATAATTTTTCAAGTCTGTACGAGTCGAAATCATATTATGGGACTGTTAGAGGCAGCTTATTTGGCGCGATGCATTATAAAAATGCGGGTTGAAGCATTTGGAAACTAGGGCATGTTCGCTTATCTAATGGTCATTACTAAACAGTGGTTGAATGATTATTTGTGCAGAAACAGCTGCAACACAATTAGTTTCAAGTTGCAGAAAATAAAAATAAAGTTAGCTTTTTCATAGCAGCTTCTTGCCAGCAACTTATTATTAAGCTGCAGCTGCCTTGAATAGACCCTAAATCTATTTTTGGCTATAAGGCCTGTTAATCATTTTTAGTGATTTCTTCTTCGTCTCTACTTAGGCTAATCTATAATACTGGTGTGCATGCATGTCCTAAGTTGATTCAAGTACTTTTTTGTATTAAGGGTGACTTGAAATATATGATCATCTTAGATTATCATTTTCTTGAACAAAATAACTATAATTGAAATCTCCAGTACTTTATGCTGCATTCAGGCTAGTCCAAATCTATTCATACTCCAGCGCATGTGTTGTGTAAAGAAGCTTATTTCATTTGGGTTTAGCTGCTCTTACTTAAGTGTCATGTACAGAATAAGCTGTAAAATTTGAATAAAAAGCTTCATTGAATGCTTGAATGTGTATCATATTGATTTTAATTTTAATTAAATGAAAAAAATTCAATGTTTGATTTGAACGTTCACATTGCACATTGCACATTGCACCCAAAAAAAGAAAAAATTCAGTAAAAACTTCATCATTTGGAAATTTCCAGTGAACCAATTGAATGATACACTAATTGGAGCATGTTTTTATGTTATTTTGTCCCCTTTGACCTCCTGTACTGATTTTTGCTTGTTTCGTTTTGCAGGCTCATAGACAGACATTCTCGGCAGTGCATTCATACAGACTAATTTCTCTTTCACAATATTCAACTAGAAGAATGCTTAATTTTTTTTCAAACAGGCTTAACTGGTCTTCTTAAACTGAGGAAAAATTATTGTGTCTGGAGTCTGGACATATAACTTTGTTCGGACAACGGACGCGATACATCAAATTTCGGGAAGAAAAAAAATCTCCTTCTCTATTTTGATAAATTGATTAATGAGATATGTTTAAAGTTTCGTTTCGTGGGCCAGCAGAGACGCTGTGCCGCTGCGGTCTGCCGCTATTTATCTTGAACGCGGAATGCTCCACCTTGCTCGCGGCCCAACTTTCTCCTTCGGCTTCTTGCCCCTGTACCCTTACGTTGCCGCCCCGTTCTTCCCCTTCTCCCATGGCCCCGATTGCAGGTCAAGGTCACGAAGTCGATGGCATACGAAGGTTTTAGTAATCAAGTAAAATATCAACGGAAGCGAAAAAAGGTTTAAATTATTGATTGATTTTAATTAAAAATTACATTTATTTATTAATTATTAATTAATCAGTAATTAAATAATTTAGTTTTAAATTCATTCAATAAATTTATATGTAATTGTTGTTAATATAATTAATAACTAATTAATTATTTTCTTATAAATGTTAAACTTCTACCGAATAATCAGTTTACTAATATTTTATTAATAAATATATAACGATTAACTATCATATTTTCATCAGGTTTGATTATTTTCTAATGTTTTAAGAATTCAAACATACATAATTTACTAAAATCTATTTTGATTTGTTCAAAAGTTTAATAAGAATAACAAATTTTAAATTTTAGTAGAAATTATCACACAAGATTTACATACATACCATTCAATTCTTATATATTTACAAACAGTTCAATAAACAGAGACAAAATGATCATTTGTCCAGAAATAGCTGACATAAAATTGTTTTCAAACAGCTGCAACAAATAAACAGTCAGTTGCTCAACACTAATTTTCTTAAAAAGCTAAGCTGCAGCTGAATAACTGAAAAAGCACAGCTACCAAAATCAAACCCTAAATCATACTAGAGAGAAGTAACACAGCTTTTAAAACAGCTATATTCAAACTTTTAGAGATAAGTAATTAATTTGTACTCATGCTCTATGTTACCGTATATAAAATCCCTGTTTAGGTTGCTTAAAATTTAAAATAAAATAAAAATATATTCATGCTTTAATATGCAACACTACCAAAAAAATATCATTTGGAGTGATTATTTGGCTTATATTTTAAACGTATACTTATTTTATACATGCCCACTTCACAATTTATTTTAATCTAATTTAATTTTTCTTGTTTTATACATATATTTCAATACGCCATCAACAAATATTCATCATCTGACAGAGATATTGAGGCGTGACACGAATCTCAAGATAATATTTTAGCAAAGAATATTCAAACATTAATTAAAAATAATCTGAAACTCTAATTTTAGTAAACTTATAGTCAAACTGACAGGCTCGACGACGAGATGAACATTATGACATCAAAGTTGGTCTAATTTGAGTTAAATCAAATTCAAAAAGAACTGTTAAGTTGTTTTTGGAGGCTTCAATTATATATTTGGAAGTTCAAATGGATTCTAAATATGACAAGATTATAGTAGAGTTACACACCTTTAGGAGGTGAAATCTAACAAGCTCATGATCACTCAATTCTAACTTGGTCAAGACACTCAATGTCCACGTAACGTCATTTGACTGAGGAAATCTCTCTCGAACGTCTGATGTAGTGGTCCACATTTCTTCATTATTTGTAGAGGTGCCTCTCTTAGACTTTATAAATAGAGCCCCCCTCCTTCAAGAAAATGGGCTAGACCATGAACTGGAGGAAGCCCGAACTTTAGAGAAGAAGGAACCAAGGTTTAGTTTTCTACACCTGAAGTCCATCGAGCACCAACTACTACTACAACCATCGTTGACCATCGACCAACACTAGTAAGCACTCGTGGAGCACCTTCAACCTCACCCTACTCACTGAAATAGGTCCCCTTGCAAAATCACTATGTACATTGCAACATGTTGACGTATATTATACTGTAATAATGCATGACGCATATAGTAATAACGTAACACAAATATTATGCAACAACGCACCCCGGGCACGATGTAACGACACACCTCAAATATTGTGTAATAGCACACGTCTCATACAGTGACTTTCCCCAGGCTCGTGAAGTTCTTTCCACGCTTCTCTCAATTACAACGTTTGTGAACAATTAAGGTCTATGTGGATCTCACCTCATGCGACTCCCAACTTCCATTTTTTGTGGCCTACATAGGTTATCACAACACTTTTAATTCCTAATTCTAGCATCTGTGGTCTACAAACTTTATCGTAATTCAAAAATCACGACATATGTAAGCAATTTTGTCATACATGGTCCACAACTCATGCAGCTCCTAAATCCAACCATTATGGGTAACAAGCATTATCAAAGCTCTCCACTACGTCCTATGTGACCATGTGTGGCCTACCTGATCAATATCTCATGTAGCTTCCAACTCAAATCTATATGGCCTACGAACATTATTGTAGCTCTCCATTACAACCTATGTCACTAATTGCAGCCTACGTGATTGCAATTAATGCAACTAAATTTAGTGGCATCTTATTTTATTATGAAGCACTAAACCCTATAGAGGTAAAAAATTTCATCCATATCGATGTGTATCTAAGAAAGGGAATTTTCATACATACCTCCCAATTCTTATATATTTATGTATCAAATCACATAAACTTGCATATTTACATATAAACGAACAATTAAGTGGCATACATACATACACCACAACTCATATTTATTCATACATATGAGTGCAACACTTGTATATCATACTACCTTATTTGGAGTAAATTACATATCTAACACTAAACATTATCCTAAACACTAAATAATCACTAAAAACCAACGAATTCAATGCAATGCATTTAAATATTGGAATAATAACACATTATCAAGTGTAACCATGTCAAAAATGTCATAAGAATGAGATAAATCCTAAAAGATTGAACACTTATTATATCATGACACCGGACGCAAATTTGGCTCCTGAGTCAGGTAAGCACTCGTCATGTGGCAATTGAGCCCCACTGTAATGCAATGGATTCCAGATACAAATTTTACATCCCGATGGAATAATTTTTCCAAAAGATTACATAAATTCATATGAAATTTCAAAATGTCTCAAAATTCAATAACATTAAGAAAAAAAATTATGAACAACCTGAAACGAGTATACACTTAATTCAAGAGAAGAAATGTGAAATATTATGGAGTTTGGGTGGGAAGTTGACTGATCCCGTGAACAGTAAATGGTGTGAAATAGGAACATCGAGACACCTGATCAGTATATAAAACATAAACGGTGGAAATTCGACGGAAAGGACCATCAGGTTCAAGTAAATTAAGATCCAACGGCTGTGCCCTCCAGTTTTCTTGCGGAAGTTATGCCTGTCGATGTCTGCCATTTTTGTCAGGTATTCTGCCAGTTCACAATGACTAGTCTGCAGTGTTACCAAAAAAAAAAAAAAAACAACAATCAGGTTCACAATGTCTTGTTTGTGCGTCTAAAATATTAATACCTAATAAG
The DNA here is from genome assembly GCA_002079205.1 of Phalaenopsis hybrid cultivar. Lineage (NCBI taxonomy): Eukaryota > Viridiplantae > Streptophyta > Magnoliopsida > Asparagales > Orchidaceae > Phalaenopsis > Phalaenopsis hybrid cultivar. The sequence continues at coordinate 200,145 of JXCR01147132.1, forward strand.
AAAAGAAGAAAAATAAATCGTAGAGCTAAAAATAGCGATTTTTTTAGCCCTTGTACTCTGAAGCATGCAGAAAACGATGCAGCCAATGACATCAACATTACGCAATAACTGTATCTTATTTTAATTATCTTTAATTAATAAATAAATATTTAATTTCCTTATTCTTATTCTTACTATTAAATTAAAGAGATTAAGAAATCGATTATATATATATATATATATATATATATAAAGAGAGAGAGAGATGGCAAACAAGAATTTCCAAAGATTGAACTTGAGCCTGAATCCGCACTAAGCTCAAGCTCAATTGCTATTTTTTAAACCTACTCGGCGTCAACCAACTCAACAAACAACGAACAACAAGCCCACCTTTATGAACATAACTTCCGGACCTTGTCAGGTTGACCGACATCGAACAACACTCCTTATACAAATAGGATTGTATTCTAACAGGCACATTGTTAGCCTACAAGTTTGTGGGTACGGTACATATATTTTATTTTTATTTTTTGGGGTTTTTACATGCATAGCAAGAGAAATTGCAGTATTTTCAAATTTCACACGCAAACCTTTGATATAACAGAAATAGAACCACAAAACCTGTTTAATAACAAAAATAAGAAATTTTATTAACATGAAACAATAGCAAGGCCACAGTCTGCGACTTGGTGACCACGGAGGCGTTCAATTTTTGCATCTTAGCTTCTTCAGAGAAGAAGACCTCGTCCTGTCAAAAGTTTTGTCTTTGTAGACGGTGAAGCAATGGTCTTTGTCATCAAATGGACAGTTTTCTTCGTTGGAATCTCTCCGCTGGCTCTCAAGCCTCATATCTGCCCAATCGACGAGCCACCAAAAAACGACACAATAACAATGAACTTACTTTCTTGTCCTCTTTCTAAATGGGTTGCAAGCAAATGTCCTCTAGGCAAGTCGGAGGTTCTTAACGCAGGGCATCAGGTAGGATTTGGAGGGTGGTGATGTTGGGTGAGTAGAAAAGCGGGAAATGAAGAGACTTGGAGAAAGGTGGGAGTCACTATTTCTTGGAGAAAGATGGAAGTCACTATTTTGCCGGCGTAAAAAATTATTGCATCAAGTATCCAATTAAAATTGGTAATGTGTTAGGATTGATCCCACACTTTTAAAAAATGACCAACCAGCGTATTTCAATGGGGTCCACATTTTGAAGTGTCAAATTTTAATTGGACACCTGATCCAAATTTGCATCACGTGTTCTGATACAATAACTTTTTGTAAGTGTGGCTTTGCCACTGTTAAAAGGATACCTATCAAAAAACACAAGTATTAACAAAAATTCTTATCTTTGTTATTAAATAGGTTTGGTGGTTCTATTTCTATAATATTAAGGTTTGAGTGTAAAATATATAAATTCACTATTTCAAGTGCTATGCATGCAAAAACTCCTATTATAGAGAGGTGGTTCTATGAATAAGGATGAGGGAGAAAGTAACTTTGATCACTCCAGTCTAATTAAAGTTTTAAAGCACATTCTTCTTATAAGATTTTTTTCTCTTTTGCCCTCTTTCTTCTATAATTATTCTTGGTACGTCCTCAAGAAATTTTTATCATTTGCACAAATCTCAGGAGAACCTCGGTGCTTTCCCAAGCTATCCTAATGTTTGGCTTCAGTTTTGAAGAGAAATATTTAGGTGATTCATCCTGCCAATTTTATTATTTTAGGGCTTACATTTGTGTGAAATGATCACACAAATAGCCTGGAAGATGNGGGACATGCTTTCTATAAGGGAAAGCCCCTATAGTTAATTACATCTTAGATGACCAAAGTCACCTAAGAAGACTCTAAAAAAAAATCAAGAAAAATTATATTCAAGGAATTTCAAAGGGTAGGATTCTTCAACAAAATTAGACGTAGAGGTGTGAAATGAGATTGGTTCAAATTTGGAATATTTTATTGTAGAATCCAAAGGAGGAAGAACTAGGGGATGTCATGGATCTAGAGGAGAACCTCGGTGACATCCCAAGCTATCCTAATGTTTGGCTTCAATTTTGAGGAGAAGTATTTAAGTGTTTCATCCTGCCAATTTTATNCTGGTGACTTCCCAAGCTATACTAATGTTTGGCTTCATTTCTAAGGAGAAATATTTAGGTATTTCATCTTGATAATTTTATTAGTTAGGGCTTACATTAGTGTGAAACGATCACACAAATAGCCTCGAAGATGTGAGGATTTAGGTCGTGACAAACGATAACCTTGGAGTCCTAAGACGAGTTAGGGCACTATCACACAAATAGCCTGAAAGATGTGAGGATTTAGGTCATGACAAACGACAACCTCGGAATCCTAATGATGTGAGGATTTAGGTCGTGACAAACGACAACCTCGGAATCCTAAGACGAGTTAGGGCTTAGTACAACAGAGCTATACAAAGGCCTAAAGATGAGGTGAGGATTTATGTTGCATAAGCAGACAACCTCAAAATCCTATGGCTTGGTTGTTTAATTGGCAGGGTTATACAAAGGCCTAAAGATATAGTGAGGATTTAGGTTGCATAAGCAAACAACCTCGAAGTCCTATGGCTTTGTTGCTTAATTCTAAGGAAGGAAGATTGGTTTAGCTGGGGAAGACAGGTTTTGTTGTTGAAGATGGTCGTGCTGCCCACCATGCTAGCTCCAAGTTCCTCACCGCGACGAGTTTGAGTTTTCTAGTGTGTCAAGTTATAATGTCAAATCAGGTGGTACTATGGTTGAAGTTCTTTAACTTTTATGAGGGCATATTAAAGTTGATTAGAGCGACACCGGTTAGGATCTTACGGTTCCGTCGTTCCGACACCTCTATTTCTATTGGATTCACTTAGTCAAAATGAACTTATTAAACTCAATTTAATGAGTTCCATAATTTCATTTAAATAGTGGGAAGCCTCGTTAGCAACCATAGATTAGCTCCTCCGAGGGATTCCTGATTATCCGATAGAGACGTCTTAATTTAGTTGCAATTGTAGTTTTGTGTGATCTTTATGATTAAATTTTGAGTTGTTTTAGATTTTGAATGTTGTGGCGGTGAATTTTGTCTTGGTTGATTTTAAATTTGGTTTTGGTTTTGGTTAACATGTAAGTTTATGCTATTTTCATACATGTAGGTAAATGCAAGCATAAAGCATATAAGGAAAAGGCACAAGAAAGACGGTACTATAAATTGTAAAAGCATACTTGGTGAGTCAACTTAAAAATGCATGTGAAGACATTTATGAAGAGCAGGAAAAGTAAAGTTATGGTGGTTTTCCTAACTCTATGTTGTATTTTGGTGAGTCCTTAAAATTTTAATGAAGGTTGATTTCATTGAGCAAAGTATATTAAGTTTAATAGGCTTCTGAGGTATCCAACAAGTTAGGAGGAGGAAGCAGGTCCATGCCTCCCTCTCACCAACTGATAGTTTAATAGATTATTGAGGTATCCAACAAGTTAGGAGGAGGAAGCAGGTCCATGCCTCCCTCTCACCAACTAGTGAAAAGCCTCGAGTCCATCTAAACTTATTATGTTGCTTAATGGTTCATCCTGTGAATACTTCTAATGCTCAGTGAACATTGATGTGTCAATTATCCCTAAAAAAGGTAATTATCATTTTCATTTAATTTGAAAATTATGTGAGTGAATTCCCTCAAAGGGCAAGTTGGTGTAACATGAACATTTAGCCAAAATTTTAATTAGGCTTAGTGGTGTTTCAAGGATGTTTGATTATGATATGTTTATTTCTCTAATCCTCGTTTAGTCAATTTTGATTTGGCCTAAGTCACCACTAAGCCCTTAAGATCTAGGTGAGTGTCTTAATTAGTTTTGAAAAGGTTAAGCTTTAAGTGGTCATGATTCATAATTTGAATTTTTATTTGAAAATCAAAATATGGGTATTAAATTGACAAATTATTGACTTCAAAAGTCATATCCCTAAGTGCAGGATCATTTAATTTTAATAATTTAGAAATTTATTATTAACTTAATTAAGAAAGTGAGATTGGTTTCTACCAATTAACCCATTGTGTTTTAAACATCCAATAAATTGATTAAGATTAGAGGTTGCCCATTTCCATCCTTGACTTAAGCCTAAATGTTAATGAAGGCTAAATTTACAAAATTACACATTTGCCCCTAAGGCTCTAACACTTTATAATTTGTCAAATTCAATTCAAATGACTTTGAAATTTTCATCCTACCTCATTCATGGGTCAATTAAGACATCAGATGAGAGATTGTGATTTTTCAAAATTTAATTTATTTTATATAATTATTTTTTATGCAAAAATATGAATTTTTAAAGAAAATTCCTAAATTTACCAAGGTAAATCCTAATCCCTTGAATTTTTTATTGGAGGTGGACCTAAACCAGAGAAGTCTTTGGACCAAATTTCATAATTTTTTGAATTCTCTGTGATTATCAAAATTATTTTAAGTTCTGGGTTATTTAATAAAAATAAAATATTTTAAATGATGAAAATTAAGTTTTATACCTTTGAAAAATCTCTCTGAGGATAGAGAACCCAGAGGAGCAAATTTCATTTTTTTTCTTTGATTTATTGGAATTATTTTTAGTAAAAGCTCATTTTTAGCCTTTAAATTTTATTTTTAAGCTTTGAAATTCCATATCTTTATTTAGAAAATCAGGAAAAATATTCTAATTGTTCCTAAGTGATTAGGAAGCAATCATATCAATGAGTTTTATTATTTTTGTGATTTTTATGAATTTTTAATTATTTAAATATTTAAAATAGGTCTAGAAAATCAGGAAAAATATTCTAATTGTTCCTAAGTGATTAGGAAGCAATTTAGAACATTTTTTAATTTTGTGTTTTTTATGAATTTTTAAATAATTAAAATATTTAAAATAGGCTAAAAATCAAGTTTTTATTCTAAATATTATTTTATTTTATAAAATATCCCTGATTACAAAGAACTAAAAAAATTAAGTTTCATAATTTTTTGAGTTGTACTTTGATTTTTAAAAAAAATCATTTAGGTGTCAAAAGTGGTATTTATCTTTAAAAATCAACTTAAGTTATCAAATGAACTCAAAATATTTTAAAGTGTCAAAAGTGGTATTTATTTTTAAAAATCAACTTAAGTTATCAAATGAACTCAAAATATTTTGAAATTGAGTGGAATTTATCTTTAAAAATCAATTTAAGTTATTAAATGAACTCAAAATATTTTGAAACTTTTATGGATGAGTTCTCTAGATCATAAACCACAGTGGAGATTAAAAATCAAGTCATTTAAATGTTTATATTTTCCAAAATTAATTATTTTCAAGTTCTCTAGATCATAAATCACAGTGGAGATAAAAAATCAAGTCATTTAAATGTTTAAATTTCTCCTATGGATCATAAACCACAGTGGAGATAAAAAATCAAGTCATTTAAATGTTTATAATTTTTAAAATTGTTGTTTCACCGATTTAGTGTTTGTAAAATTTAATTGCATTTTAAATGACTTGACCCATGAAATTATTTCCAATATGGTGGACCTTCCAAAATTTTCTTAGAATTTTCTAATCAGTATGCTAATTTCTATGATTATTTCAAGGAAATAATGTGCAAGAACTTGAAAAATATGGCTCTCTGTATAAGAACCTCCTCTGACTTTGGAAAAATCAGAGGATGTTTCCCTTGACAGAGGCTACAACATGCTAAAATTTCAAGCCAAGGTGATGTATCAATATGCATGGAGAATCAAATGATACCAAGCAGTCTTTAATTAATTAAAAATATTTTATGCATTAAATGGACTTGAAATTTATTCCACATTATTTTCCTCTGTTCACTGAGCAAGAGGGTATTTTTATTTTATTTTTGTGATTTTTTTACACAAAGTTATGGATTTTTGAAGTTTAGGCAGTTTGAATAAATAGAAAAAGCTCTATTTTTTTATTTAAACTGTGTGTGCTGACTAGATCCTAGGCAGCTCTGAAACTCCATGCGGCTTAATCCTATTTGACGCTGTTGTCTACGCCAACAGCCACGCGTCCCGCTGTTCATGCCCCGAAGTGTTATCCGGCTCGATCTCCTCCGTCCATTTGATACACGCTCGATCAAACAGCTGTCTGTCATCGTCCCGATAGAACGATCCCATGACCTTCTATACTAAAACCCTACGATCTCAGCCTAAAATAAATTAAATCACCTCGGGTTTGGTCCTATGAACTCGTCTAAGTAAAACGAACACATCCATATGGTAATCACGCAATTAAATTAAGCCTAATCAAATGGAGAATCGAAATAGGCTCGGAATGAGGTGAGGTTTTATACCTTTTCTCTGAGAAGCGAAGCTTCGATCAGAGGGTCTTGGCACGTTCGTTGTGATCCAAAGAGGCTAGGGATTAAGTCTCTGGTCTTGGTGTAAGGCCTAGGTATGAATTTGATCATGACCAGATTTGGGTGTTGGTCTAGCGCTATGGTAGAGGCTCTGTAGAAGGGGGATTTTATAGGGCTTTGGCTTCTTTCACTATTGTGAAGGTGTGGGTAGAGTTAATTTGAGTTTGGGTGGACTGTGGAGGTGTATTGGGTTCTATTCTGGTTTCCGGCAAGGTTCCAAGCTAAAAATTGAGCTCCGACGATCGGAACTGGTGAGGGAAAACGGTTGGAATGCACTGAGGGGATCTTAAGGAAGCTTTGTGAGAAGTTTGGAGAGGCCCCACTAAGGAAATTTCAGCACAGTTCCCGTGGCCGTGGAGGTGAGTTTTTATAAAAATGGCCATGGGAGTGGCTCTCAAGGCATAAGCTTGGGTGCATTGTGGTGCTTAGGTGGAGGGCAGAGGAGCTCCATCAATTGATTTGGCTGAGCTGGCCTCTAGGTTTGATTTGGGTAAGGTGTCATGGGGGTGGTTCTCGGTTTTGAGCTTTTTCGGCCACTAGGCTGGCCGGCCGTCCAAGGGGAGTTAGCTAGGAGCTCAGGAAACCCAGGGGAATAAGTCACAGCAATTTAGTGCAATAACACCTAATTTTGGTAAAGATATCTTAAGAACATACATTTTTGGAAGTAATATCCCTTGATTTGGGGGACCTTTGGTCCATGGCTTGATTTAGGTGGTTTCANAGATTAGTCTTTTCACATCATTTTAGAAATTTCTCTAAATGATTTAGATGTATTTCAAATGAAGTTCCAAATACAGAAAGATCGTCCATAGAAACTTTAATCCCTTTTTTCAATTAAATCACTGAAAATTGACATCATACATCTTTGAAATGTTGCAGGTACATTACATAATCCAAAGGACATTTGCCCAAAAGCAAAAGTTTCATAAGGACTAGTAAATGTTGTTTTCTCTTGATCCTCAGGAGCAATAGGTATTTGATGATAACTGATATATCCATTTAGAAAACAAAATATATGTGTCCAGCCAACCTATCTAACATTTGGTACAAAAAGGGTAAAAGAAAATGATCCTTCCTAGTGGTAGAATTTAATTTTTTACAGTCAATGCAGATTTTCCAACTAGTGACTTGTTTTTTTGATATTAGTTCATTATGCTCATTTATCACTACAGTCACACCTCCTTTCGTTGGAACACAGTGAATTGTACTTACCTAAGTACTGTCTGAAATATGATATATTATTCCAGCATCTAACCATTTTCGAATTTCTTTCTTAACAACATCTTTCATCATAGAATTTAATCTCCCTTGAGATCAGCTCTTGGTTTATGTTGATCTTCCAATAAAATTCTATGCATACAAATTGAAGGGCTGATTCCTTTAATATCAGCAAATGTCCATCCAAAAGCTTTCTTATATCTTTTCAACATTTCTAATGACTGTTATTCTTGCGTATCAGTTAATTCTGAGGATACTATAACAGGAAATGTAGATAAATCTCTGAAGAATGCATACTTTAAATGTGTAGGAAGTGTTTTCAGTTCTCATTTAAAAGGTTTCTCAATAGATGAAATCAGCTTCTCGTTACTTTCTATAGGATCTAACATCTTAATTTTTTTCCTGAACATAATCCAAATCTTCTTTACTCACTTCCGTAGATTCATCTTGAATTTTATCCTCATCTTGATATCCCATATATTCCTTTTCAAATTTGCTTTTAAATGTCTTTTTGAAATATTCATGGCTTAAATATTCATTAATATCCATTCTGAAGCATTCAATCTCTTGCTCTTTGCATGGTATCTCATTGATTTTGCAATATTAAATATAACCTCTTGATCACTAACTCTCATAGTTAGTTCTCTTTTGTGCACATCTATCAAAGCTCTTCCAATGACAAAGAATGGTCTTCCTAAAATGATAGGAATTTTTTTTATCTTCATCCATATCTAATACAATAAATTCCATAGGAAAGATAAATTTATCAACTTTTACCAACACATCTTCTATAACTTCTTTAAGATAGGTAATCGAACGATCAGCTAACTGAAGAGTTACAGTTGTAGGTAAAATATCTCCTAAGCCCAACATTTTAAAAATTGATAATGGTATAAGATTAATACTAGTTCCTAAATCACATCAAGCTTTTTCATAAAATTGTTCGTCAATAGCAAAAGAAATTGTAAGACTTCCAGGATCTTTAAGTTTTTCAGTAAACTTTTTCTGAATTATAGCGCTACACTCTTCACTGAGTGCAACAGTCTAATTATCTACAAACTTCATTTTCTTATCAATTTCATTCTTCATGTACTTCAGAAAAAGGAATTTAAATTTCCCTCCAAAATTCCTTCTTAAAAGTGTAATGAAGAAGAAATCTCTCACCTTTCCTCCCTTCTCGCAACCTAGAAGAAAATCTTCAAACCCTTGACTTTCTTTCCTTATCTCTTCCTCTTGCCTTTCATGCCATCCCCTTTCACGTCACACACCAACTCCTTGAAGTCTTCTTCTTTTATTTTGGGCTAACTCCTTCCAAAAGGAATTCAAATTTCCCTCTAAAATTCCCTCAAAAGTCAACTCTTTTGAATTCAAAACACGTGTCATTTAATCCAAGAGACATAACCCTTTATAAAAGAACCTTCCAAAGTGTCTAGATGCATTAAATTACTCCAAAAGGTGTTTAGAACAAGTGACCCTTTGAAAATTTGTGCAAAATTTACTTTAAACCACCTTAATCCGCAAAAAAGTTGTCTCTGATGCGCCAAATCTAGCGCATCATGCGCTAGCTCTCTTTGAAACGGGGCATCATGCGCCAATTTGGGGCATCATGCACCAGATTCCCAAAATTTATTATTTTGGCTCCAAATTTCATCATTTTTGCTACTTTTGCTCCAAATTCCTAAAAATATTATAACTGCAAAAATAAACACAAAAATACCCTTCTTCAAAGTGCAATATCACAAAAAAGAGGCATAAAACACATACTTAAAACAACATATTATTTTGGTGTATCAAGTAGTGCAGACTACATTTTAATTAATTTAATCGAGCTAGGACTACAAAAAACCTAAGAGTATCAGGGGCAATCATCTTCTTAAGAACCGTTGAATAGTACCATCGGTCCTTATCCTCTCCTTTTATTAAAGTTTCTCGAGGTAAGAGATTCTATTCTAAAATCTCACATTGTATCCCTCATTTTAGCACACATTAACATTATCACCATTGCCTTAATCGCCTAGACCTTAGACTTATAAAAGCCCGATGATCCATATGTGGCAAAAAAAAATATCCCTAGTTGCTCACAAGGAATTAAATATCTTGTAGAAGACTCAAATTCTTGAGCATTGGGTCATATAATGTAGAATAAGTAATGTATGGTATTTTTATTGATTTAGGTGAACTAGCGGGTCCCGAAGCATAAATTGGTGGGTCCCTAAAAGTTTTAATGGATTATTTTCTTGAACATCCAAAAGATTATGAAAGTGTTTGGGGCATAACCTAAACAGCTTTTACAACCTCTTGAATTGTTTCGAGTTCATTTCAACGTATTATATTGTTCAATTAATCTTCCAAAGTTAACTTTAAATTTAGTAAATTAATACACCCTGTGCTTAATGAACCTCAATATTTCAATTATCCCATGAGTGGTGTACTCAGACATTCACTTAATATTTTATTCAAGGGTTTTGTAAGTGAATGCCCTTAGGGCAAGCTTAAATAATTAAGGATCTTGTACCCACCATTGAAGTTGGGCTCATAGTGTTTAGAGGTGTTCATTAATTTATCATATTCCTCCTTTTTTAAACCTCATTAAATAATTTTAAATATCAAGTCTAATTCACTACTAAGCCCTTAAATCCAATCTCAGGGGTACATTTGTAATGATCAAAATGTTAAATTAAATGGAATTCAATCCTCATTAAAATCATGCTTATCATCTAATCACCAATTAGGGGCTTCAAATAAATAAGTTATTATCTTCCTAGCTTAATCCCATCACCTTAATATCATCTAATTGAATTGACTCCCAAGTCATAATAATTCATCAAATTATTATTTTACCCTTATCATAAAAAGGTGACAAGTTGGTTTCTACATCTAAACACAATATATTTCAAGCATCCAAAAGAGTTTATCATGATCAAAATTACCCATTTCCCCTTTGACTTAGCCTAAAATTTGATTAGGGAATCAAACTCTCAAAATTACCATTTTACCCCCGGGGCTCTCCACTTCATAACTCATTAAATACAACTCAAATGACTTTAAAAACTTTATGGTACCCACTCATGGGTCAATTAAAATATCAGAGGAGAAATTATGATTTTTGCTAATTTTAATTTAATTTATATAATTATTTCTGCTCAAAAATAGGAATTTCAATGTTAATTTATTTAACTAATCAAAGTAAGGTTTATGTTCATGGGAAACTTATTGGAGATTCACCTAGGTCAAAGGACCACATGGACAAAATTTAATAATTTCTAAAGTTTTATGTTTATTATTATAATTATTTATTGATTTTAGTGATTAGTTAAATTGGAAAATATAATTTAATTCAATCACATGAGGTTTGTTCCTGTAGCTTCATCTAATTGAGACGAATACATCCATACAGCTAGATACTTATTAAATGAAACTTTTCATCACAATTAATCAAAGCGAGGGGGTTTTAAGGTTAGTGAACCTTACCTTTATCCAAGAGGTGTGAACTCAGTTAGAATAGTTCTTGACATTCGTTGTGACTCAACGAAGCTCCTCTAAGCACCAAGTTGAGCTGAGGTTGAGCCTAAGCAAGAGTTTGATCGAAAAGTGGTGTGGCCCTAGTCCAGAAGTGGGTTAAATTGCTCAGGACAAATGGATGGGGAACTTCCTCGTTTGACCTGGAGAAGCTTTAGGGTGGTTTTATTTATAGTTTTGTGGAGTTTAGTAGAGTGATGATGCACAAAAAATATTTGCATTTTTAGACCTATATTTTATACTAATTTTTTGTGATATTACACTTTAAAGGAAGGTATTTTGCTTGTTTTTGGCTTCAAGTACAAGAAATGGACTTTTAGTGAAAAAGAAGCAAAAACGGTGCAATTTAGAGCTAAAACGAGCAAGAAAGAAAATTCTGGCCAAATACATTTTGATATGTCTCTTTATGCTTAATCTACTTCTCACTTCTCACATGTTTTTGAATGAAATTAAACTTTAAATAAAGGTTGTTTTCATGCTTATTTTGTAGGTATATCTGTTATGAACGAAACACAACTGAAACGAGGCGAAATGGAGCTAAAACGGAGCCAAACGGAGCGAAACAGTGGACCTACTGCAAACCGCAGCCAAAGGCGGCCAGACCAGTGTTGCTGGCGCCCGAGTCCAGTGAAGTGATGAAAAGTGGCACCGACGGTGCCCAGACCAACACCGACAGCGCCCGAGACGGTTGTGGATCTATTTTTGGCTGATTTTGATGTTCTAGAAGGCTCCCAAGTGATTCAAACACCCAATGAAGTGATTCAATGTATCTAGACACTTAAAGAAGGCTCTTGAATGAAGAGAAATGTCTTTTGGATGAATAGATTTGTCTCTTGGGAAAAGAAGGGAGTTGGTGTCTCGTTAAAAAAATGAGTTTGGCGCCTCTCAGGGTGTGTGTGGGGCTTGTGTGTGTGTGTGTGTGTGTGCGTGAGTGTGTGTGTGTGCGTGTGTGCGTGAGTGTGTGTGTGTGTATTATCGAGTAAATTCTTGTGTGTGGAGAGTATTTTCTTGAAGAATTGTAAGAGGAGAAGGAAGGTGAGAGGTTTCTTCTTCATTACACTTCTAAGAGAGAATTTTAGTGTTGATTATAAAGAGAGAAAGTGCTACAATGGAACTTCTAGGGATTTGCTTGAGGAGGAGTCTACGATAAGTTGTGTTCTTTCATTTCTTTATTTTGTAAACTTTTTTTATATAAAATCTGTGTTTTGTCATATCTTCCTCATGAGTTTTGAGTAGTTTTCCTTATCTTTCTCCCTACTCTCAGATATGGTGAAATGAAGAGATAATTTGGATATGTCATTTTAAAATATAAAATAAATTGTGATGATTTTTCTACTTTATTCTTAATTTACTTTTTGATTTGATAAATTGAAATGTTAAAATCTGTTGTGAAACATATGATCTGGGAAATGGAGTATGAGTTCTACAACAGAGTGAGAATCACATTTAATTCCATGGAGGAGTATTCCATTCATGGAATTAAGTGCAAATAAATAGGGAAATATACATTGTTGAGCATAGAATTGAGGATTTTAGAGTGACAGGCTAAAATCCCCTATTTTGCCTTAGTTTTTAAGAACTAAAGCAAGTGTTAGCCTTCAGGGGAAGAGAAATGGGAGCTCTGAAGTGGGAGCCAGTATCCTCCTAGGCTAGCCACGGATTTAGGGACTAAACCTGAGATTAGCAAATGATTTTATATAGCACTGAATTAGAGTAGAGAATTAAAATTGCTCCTATTTGACACAATACATATTTTAACCATTTATCTCATCTCATTTTACCATAAACTCATTGTAGTGGGAAGGATACTTCTTAAATTTGAACTCTTCGTCAAAAAACTTTGTTTAGTCTTAGTAAATTTAACTTTAAAGTTTAAAAATTAATTTAGTAAACTTAATTCCATTAGCATACGTTAAAACCACTTTAATCAACCTTCCAAACTAATTCCTTATAGTAGTAGACCAGAATTAGCCTAAGGGATTTCTTACCTCGCTTCTTCATAGGATCGATACTGAGGTTTGTAAAGAAAGCCCTATATTACTTGAAGTCATACGTGCACTTGCGTAGAACTCCTAGTGTGTGAACTAATTTATATATTTTATATAACATTTCTATTTTGCACATTAAATACTTAATATAAATTAGGTCAACTTGTTGGCCATATTTTTGAAAAGCTAAATTACTGCGTAATTTAGGACGGGTCAAGTTCTTGGCACTGTTACCGTGGGTTTAAAATGACAAAAAAAATAGGCAGAAAAACAACGTACACTAGGGGTGCATCAAGTGACAGAAAAAAGCCCTGGATTTTGAGTNTAACAATGAAACTTACCTTGAAATATGACATGTAACGGGAATCATTGGCAACTTGTTCTGGAGTGGTAGTAAACGATGAATCCTCTGGCTTAAAGATGTGTAATACTAAGCTAACCAGTGCTTGTAGACCTTTTAAGAAGTATTAACTGATTGTTTCTGAGGAATGTTGAAATTGCTCCATAACTCTTCTAATTGATTTGTTTTGAGATAGAATGTATAATGTTATGGCCAACACCTCCCTAGTTGTGGTTTTAAAAGACACTTGGAGGCAGTGGTTATGACATAACTCATGAAGGAGATTCAAAAAAATGGGTAAAGTCATTAAAAAAGTATTGTTGAACCTTATCGATTGTCCAACAAGCATATCACCTACCTATTTGTCCACAAAAAATGAGGATGTCATGTGTGGTATTCGAGCAGTGGTGGAGCAGTAGTACTCTAATAACAAAATTGTAATCACTACAGCCCATGCCATTCTTTTATGGTGCTGTTGCTATCAATCAATCTTAAAGAAAGCACTAATATGAAATGAGAAAAATATTAAGGCCTTCATAGCACACCACTTAATTACATCTAATTGTTCATGAAAATAAATAAAACCGTTGAAAACTAATTGCAAATCAAACACCCAAACATGAACATATACAACAGAGTCATTCATCAAACAGAACACGTAAAAATTCGATGTGTAGTTCGGGCCGTGGGGTAATGAATATTTGCCATCGGATTGCGCCCTAGAGCTTCTTAACACATTTTGCATGAAAATGCATATCTATAACAACCTCTGGAAAAGCATCCAAAGCTAAAATGCAATTCAGGATGGTCTCGTAAGGTGGAGTAGCAAGTGGCAGAGTTGCAAAAACATCAATTAGTTTCTTTATAGAGTTTTTCACAAAAATGACCTTATCTTTCTTTCTTTTCCCAAGCCTGGGCCTTTTGGACTGCGAACTGGACTCCTTAATCTCATTTTGGTCAGTGTTAGGCACTTCATCGTCAGTTGTAACCTGCTTAGGTGGCAAGTTATCTGATATACCTGCAAACCCCAACTCACTTGGGTTGAATGTGTGCCCTTCCATCGCGATAAATCCCTTAAACATTATGTCCAATTTATCTTCCAACTTTAGCTCAATTCCAAAATGCTTATATTTTTTTTTATTGCCGGTAGTTCTTGTAACGCTGGGAGGGTGGGGAGGATTAGATGACATATTAGTTAAGCAAAAAAAAAACATTATAATAAACAAAAATATATTATAATTATTACCTCTAATTTCTCAATCCATCATTCCTCTAGAACGTTAATGGTTCACTTAATGGAATCCCAACCCAATCTGGTGGATCCCCGTTTAAGTTTCTTCCATATCTTCCACTCTTTTTTCAATTGATTCCATTTGTTTTTAAATTTCACCCTTTTGTAATCCCTTCCCATCATTTCCTTGAACCTCTTTGCAATGTCTTGCTAACCTTCCCTGTTGAGATATGTCATTAGCCTATTTTCGAGATCAATTTCTTTAATACACAGATTGCATAAAATGTTCGTTACTACCTTATCCTACATTGTCGACGTACCCACTTCATTCATCTTAGACGTGTTGTAACTAAATGAAGATATTATAGNCGCAATGTCTTGCCAACCTTCCCTGTTGAGATATGTCGTTAGCCTATTTCCGAGATCAATTTCTTTAATACACAGATTGCATAAAATGTTCGTTACTTCCTTATCCTACATTGTCGACGTACCCACTTCATTCATCTTAGACGTGTTGTAACTAAATGAAGATATTATAGNATGAAATGAAGAGATAATTTGGATATGTTATTTTAAAATATAAAATAAATTGTGATGATTTTTCTACTTTGTTCTTAATTTACTTTTTGATTTGATAAATTGAAATGTTAAAATCTGTTGTGAAACATATGATCTGGGAAATGGAGTTTGAGTTCTACAACAGAGTGAGAATCACATTTAATTCCATGGAGGAGTATTCCATTCATGGAATTAAGTGCAAATAAATAGAGAAATATACATTGTTGAGCATAGAATTGAGGATTTTAGAGTGACAGGCTAAAATCCCTTATTTTGCCTTAGTTTTTAAGAACTAAAGCAAGTGTTAGCCTTCAGGGGAAGAGAAATGGGAGCTCTGAAGTGGGAGCCAGTATCCTCTTAGGCTAGCCACAGATTTAGGGACTAAACCTGAGATTAGCCAATGATTTTCTATAGCACTGAATTAGAGTAGAGAATTAAAATTGCTCCTATTTGGCACAATACATATTTTAACCATTTATCTCATCTCATTTTACCATAAACTCATTGTAGTGGGAATGATACTTCTTAAATTTGAACTCTTCATCAGAAAACTTTGTTTAGTCTTAGTAAATTTAACTTTAAAGTTTAAAAATTAATTTAGTAAACTTAATTCCATTAGCATACGTTAAAACCACTTTAATCAACCTTCCAAACTAATTCCTTATAGTAGTAGACCAGAATTAGCCTAAGGGATTTCTTACCTCGCTTCTTCATGTGATCGATACTGAGGTTTGTAAAGAAAGCCCTATATTGCTTGAAGTCATACGTGCACTTGCGTAGAACTCCTAGTGTGTGAACTAATTTATATATTTTATATAACATTTCTATTTTGCACATTAAATACTTAATATAAATTAGGTCAACTTGTTGGCCATATTTTTGAAAAGATAAATTACTGCGTAATTTGGGACGGGTCAAGTTCTTGGCACTGTTACCGTGGGTTTAAAATGACAAAAAAATAGGCAGAAAAACAACGTACACTAGGGGTGCATCAAGTGACAGAAAAAAGCCCTGGATTTTGAGTTCAAAATTAAGCTCAGGCAGGGGCAGAGAGGGGCTGAGGATGGTTGGCTTATGCTTGGGAAGGTTAAGAGAGGTTCTCAATAGATTTTAGCAGAGTTTCCCCAAGGAATTTAGCACTCTTGGAAGTTGACTGAAAATGGGATTTTTTATAGCCATGGCCAAGGGGAGGACCTCAGGCTTTGATTGGCTAATGCAAGATGGCTAGGTGGAGGGCTGAGCGACACAAGTATCCAAGGGAGAATGCCACAAGGGATGGTTTGAGTTTAAAGGAGGGGTGATCTTCTCAAATTTGAGCTCTCCAGTGACTAGGGTGACTGGCCAGAGGTAAGGGGGTGGCTAGCTGAGTTAGGGAGGCCAGAGGAAGGTTTAATTATGATTAGCCCTAAGGTTTGATAGCTGATGGCATGGGGTGAAGTGCTTAACCAAATTAGGGTAAAGGGCTCCTTAATATAGAGNTAGGTAAGGGGGTGGCTAGCTGAGTTAGGGAGGCCAGAGGAAGGTTTAATTATGATTAGCCTTAAGGTTTGATAGCTGATGGCATGGGGTGAAGTGCTTAACCAAATTAGGGTAAAGGGCTCCTTAATATAGAGGACCCTTATTTCATGGCTCAAATCTTTGGTTTTGGATGATTTGATTAGAATCCTAGGTGGCTAATCAAGGCTGGAGAGGGTTAAGATTGATTAATGCAAAAGATTTGAGTTAATTTAGAGCTTTGGTTCAAAATTAGGGTTTGGGCCAAAAGTTAGATTTAAGATTGGCTTGTGCTAGGTTTAAAAATTATTTAAAGTGTCCAAATGGTCCCTGGGGATGTCATGAAGAGTTTAGGAGATGAAATTGGGGCAATTGAATTGATCAAATGGTTCAATTGGACAGATATTTGAAGTTTGACCAATTTTAAGGAAATTGGTTTGAGCTTGGCTTTGGACTAGGCTTGAGGCTAGGTCAAGGCCAATTGAAGGTTTAATTTGACCTAGATGAATGTCATGAAGAGTTTAGAATCCAAAATTGGGTTTNAGACAGATATTCGAAGTTTGACCAATTTTAAGGAAATTGGTTTGAGCTTGGCTTTGGACTAGGCTTGAGGCTAAGTCAAGGCCAATTGAAGGTTTAATTTGACCTAGATGAATGTCATGAAGAGTTTAGAATCCAAAATTGGGATTTTTGGATATGTTAAGGAGTTCAATTTGATGGGATTTTGGGTTTTGGTCAAATTTGGGGATTTAAATTTGGCTTGAAATTTGATTTTGAAATTGTGTTCAATTGGGCTTGAATTTAGTTTCAATTTGATTGGGACATGATGAAATTGAGTTTAAATTTGAAATTGGAGAATTTTTAAATCAATTTGTTTGAAATTGGGAGTGATTTGGAGACTTTAGGCGTTTAGGGGTAAAATTGTGATTTTNGGTTTCAATTTGATTGGGACATGATGAAATTGAGTTTAAATTTGTAATTAGAGAAGTTTTAAATCAATTTGTTTGAAATTGGGAGTGATTTGGAGACTTTAGGCGTTTAGGGGTAAAATTGCGATTTTGGTCAATATTGGTCAATTTGGTCAAATTGGGCTCAATTAATGGCTAGAATTGATTTTGGGGATGTAGGCTAAGCATGCTTGGTTAAGGGTTTATGTTGTGAGTGAAAGTGAGGGGTTTAAGTGTGTGTGTGCAAGACTGACCAAGACCACACCACCCAGGGTTAACCCTAAGGCCAAACAGACCTATGGGGACTCCTCTTGAGCTTCCCTATGTTAGCTCCACCTACTAGGTGCTAGAGGTTAGAATCAACATGTGGAACTTCAAGAAAAGCAAAGAGGTGTTTATAATTTATGATAGGGTTGGGTTCCATTACTAGTCCTTTAGGAATAGTCAACAAGAAAGTCCTATGGCTTGATCCAAAACTTCTAAGGAATAAAGACTAGACCTAAAAAAAAATTAAGCTCAGCACCACCATAATATGTACCTGTTTGGGAAATGGATACAGAGGTGTTTCACGTAGGATGACCCATTTCTTCTTTCAAACCCCAAATGTTCTTTCAATAACCTCGTGTAGGGAAGAGTGATGTTTGTTTAACATTTCTTTTCAACCACAGGCGGNTGATTTTGGTCAATATTGTTCAATTTGGTCAAATTGGGCTCAATGGATGGCTAGAATTGATTTTGGGGATGTAGGCTAAGCATGCTTGGTTAAGGGTTTATGTTGTGAGTGAAAGTGAGGGGTTTAAGTGTGTGTGTGCAAGACTGACCAAGACCACACCACCCAGGGTTAACCCTAAGGCCAAACAGACCTATGGGGACTCCTCTTGAGCTTCCCTATGTTAGCTCCACCTACTAGGTGCTAGAAGTTAGAATCAACATGTGGAACTTCAAGAAAAGCAAAGAGGTGTTTAGAATTTATGATAGGGTTGGGTTCCATTACTAGTCCTTTAGGAATAGTCAACAAGAAAGTCCTATGGCTTGATCCACAACTTCTAAGGAATAAAGACTAGACCTAAAAAAAAATTAAGCTCAACACCACCATAATATGTACCTGTTTGGGAAATGGATACAGAGGTGTATCATGTAGGATGACTCATTTCTTCTTTCAAACCTCAAATGTTCTTTCAATAACCTCGTGTAGGGAAGAGTGATGTTTGTTTAACATTTCTTTTCAACCACAGGCGGTGCCACTTGATCTCTCAAAATCAGGAATATGGTATCTGTTGTTTGGATAGAGCTTCAAGTAGCCCATCTGCATCAGATATCCAGTATCAACCAAATAATATTTCTCTATTATGAAAGGTACTATTAATGACAAAACATATACATAACTAATAGGTTTACACAAGTAAACATATCTGGAGGCGAATGAGGGAAACAATGCGTTCTATTCCTAATTGCATAGGCAAAAAGACGTCTGTCAAGTGCACTCCCTTCTCATCCCACCATCACAAATGTGAAACACATGTTGAAGTCACATACGACCATGATATATTGGGTAGTTGATCCACTCTGACCAATGTACACGACCTTTCTGCGGCTGGGTAGTCGGGCATCAACGTGTGTACCGTCGATTGCCCAAATGCAGTTCTGCTTAGTATTGTTAGAAAGTTATTATATTATGAAGTGAAAGTAACACAACAATGAAACTTACCTTGAAATATGACATGTAACGGGGATCATTTGCAACTTGTTCTGGAGTGTGTTGACCTCACTTTTGGTTGAGGTCTAGAAAACTTCTTTAGTAGCCTAGGTCTAGCCATAGGACNTATCATTTAATAAATCTTTTCAAAATAAATACCCACACTTAATACATTTACTTAGGTCTTAAG
>JXCR01147132.1:219788-257531 GCA_002079205.1 Phalaenopsis hybrid cultivar
TAATATAAGCAATCTCTTTTAAAACACCACAAGTTCAATTAGGACTAAAATTTGGCTAAGTGTTCTNGGATAAAAAAGTAAGAAGATTTAAAACATAGATATACTCTCAAAAATAAAATATACTTTTTTGCTTCCACAGTTTTGAATATATTGCCAAGACAGTTCTGTTATAAACAACATTACTTAACAGGGGCAGAATGTTCATCTATCCACAAACAGCTGCAAATCAGATGTTTTCCAAACGCATAAACAAAACAGGCAGACAACTTATCCGAATCAGCTGCTGATCAGCAGCTTATCAGGACAAGCAGCTTATCTAGATAAGCTGGATAAGCTGCAACTGCCCCAAACAGACCCTTACAGACCCATAGGGTCTGTTTGGGGCAACTGCATGTTATCCAGCTTATTCAAATAAGCTGCTTATCCTGATAAGCTACTTATTCTGATAAGCTGTTGATCAGCAGCTGATCCGGATAAACTATCTGACTGTTTGGTTTGTGCGTTTGGAAAACAACTGATTCTGGATAAATGAAAATTCTGCCCTTATTTTGGATAAACTGTTTAGTTGTTTGGTTTGTGCATTTTGAGAACAGCTGATTTGCAGGTATGTTGTTGACGAGACGTTAGTAATAAGAATAGTAGTCTGCAGCCACATAGTACTCGCTCAGACTTTCTTGAAAACATATAGCTCATCTAATAAACGTGCATTGACGTGAGTTTCATCAATGGCTCCTATACAGTCCTAAATTTAATAATGTTTAATCTGTTAATAATTGAGAGGTAACAAATTTTAATATAATAGTTATATGTTTAATNTAAGTTCAAGATGTGTCAATCGTATCGAAGAAAGTATCGTTGAAGGATCCCTTCAATGAATTTGATAAATGAAGACAAAGATAGAGAATGACTAGTAGATCAGAGTTGAAATTTTTAAAATGCCATTAAAACTATGTATATATTATTTATTTGTAATAAAAGATAATGTTGATGCATCCAAAATGCCAAAATTACCCAAAAAGCAGCCTCTTGCATCACAAACTGGCTGCAGGGTGAAAAGCCCTTAATTAAGTTTGAGAAGAAGAATGAGTATTCCTTTTGGGGTGCATTTTAAACAGTGCACTACAACAGTAATAAGTAATATAGCATTGAATGCGAAGGAGCTGCAATCGCCATTGTAATCATGCCAAGTTAAAAGAAACCAAGCTCACAGCTTCTATTCAATAATCCCAACATAGAAACCATGCTAATCCACCAACACACACAGAGACAATGCCCATCCACCGACAGAGTAAGCATAGCCAACTGCCCCATCAGAAAAACACACAGAGAAACCCGATCCCACATGCCCTAAGCTCACGACTTCTATTCCGCAAGCCTAGCATAAAAACCANTCACCAACACACACAGAGACAATGCCCATCCACTGACAGAGAAAGCATAGCCAACTGCCCCATCAGAAACACACACAGAGAAACCCGATCCCACATGCCCTAAGCTCACGACTTCTATTCCGCAAGCCTAGCATAAAAACCAAGCCAATCCACCAACACACATAGAGACAATGCCCATCCACAAAAAAAGTAAGCATAGCTCAACTGTCCCATCACAAACACACACAGAGAAACCCAATCCCACATGCCCTAAGCTCACAACTTCTATTTAGCTAGCCCAGCATACAATCCAAGTCAATCCACCAACACACACAGATACAATGCCCATCCACCAACAAAGAAAGCACTGCCCAACTGCCACATCACAAACACACACAGAGAAACCCATCCTTATATGCCCCAAGCTCACAACTTTTATTCAGCATGCCCCGTAGAGAAACCAAGCCAATCCACCAGCACACATAGAGACAATGCCCCATCCACAAAAAAGAGTAACCATTGCTTAGCTGCCCCATCACAAACACACACAGTGAAACCAAAGCCACATGCCCCATTGCTAACACACACAGAGAACCAATTTTTAAAATGTANGCCCATCCACAAAAAAGAGTAACCATTGCTTAGCTGCCCCATCACAAAACACACACAGTGAAACCAAAGCCACATGCCCCATTGCTAACACACACAGAGAACCAATTTTTAAAATGTAGCACCAAAAAATTCTACCCGTAAGAGGCTTTACAGAAAAATTCACCAAAACAAAACACCACCAAATCACCAGAACAAAACACCACCAAGTAAAAAACCTTATCACAAATGCCATTCCTTGAATGAGATCATCACAAAATTATGACATCAAAGGAGATGGGAGATTCCAAATCCGAAAAGGCCTCGACGTCAAAAATCACCAACACAAAGGCGGAGAGGTTGCTTGCAGAGCACCAGAAGCACAGATCGAGATAAGAAGATGAGGATGAAGGCAACAATCAAGAAAAATGAGGAGAATCGAAGAGAGTTATGTCTTCCACACGAGACTAGTGCAGATGAGACAATCGAAGGCAAAAGAGCAATATGAGAAAAGCACAAGAGATATACGTGGGACGCAGCCTGTATACCGCGCCTGCGGTTATTAAGGAACAACAGGCAGCATTTTCAAAACGTCACCTTCACAAATAAGCTTCACCAAACTTAGCCTTAGGATCTATTTGGGGTACCTTAAAAGTGCAGCGTTTTCAAAACGCTATTTTCTGTTTGGTTCGGACATTCTATAAGCGTTTTTAAAACCAGTGTATTTAATTTCTTAATAAACGTGGGCCATGGGTTCGACCGCACCTCCCTCTTTCGTTCAAGATTGTTTACTCAGCTCTCCTCGTCCTCAGAAGAATAGTGCAAACAGACAAATTTCTGATAGGAGCGGAGCGCAAGGATGAGAAAGATGGGAGTTTCGATGGTCTATGTAAGTCGTGATCCCGTCATTGCCTTCCTAGGTAGCTCTAATGGTGAATATAGCAGGAAGGTTTGTTAAAGCGAGGCAGATTTGTGGTAGGGATAAATAAGAGAAGAGGAAGAATTGAGGAGAGCGAGATGATGCAGTTTTGGGTTTTGCTGGTCTGCACTCCACTCCTCCGCTCCTCCTTGCACTTCGTGTTCCGCTCCTCCGCTCCTCCTTGCACTCCAATGTAAGTTCATCCAACATACGATTATTAGAATGGATAATGGAATAAGTTATTATTTTCTCATTATAATTAATTTGTTCCCTGTCGTGATTAGATTCCGCTCCTCCCTGTACTTTTCATTTGAAGGATTAATTTGCTAATTGTTTGTATGTATCCAAAAAGTATTTTTTGGCTTAAAGTTGCACCNTAATGGATAATGGAACAAGTTATTATTTTCTCATTATAATTAATTTGTTCCCTGTCGTGATTAGATTCTGCTCCTCCCTGTACATTTCATTTGAAGGATTAATTTGCTAATTGTTTGTATGTATCCAAAAAGTATTTTTTGGCTTAAAGTTGCACCAAATATTCTTCATCACCTCTGCACAATGGCTAAACAACCGTTAGTTTCCAATGACCAATGCCACATCAAATTGTATCTCTGATCTCTAATCTTATATACTATAATGAAAAACTGTGTCTAGATAATTAAGCATGATGAAAGTTTTTTGATGAGGCTTTTTTGGATAAAAAATTAAGAAGATTCAAAACATGGATATACTCTCAAAAATAAAATATACTTTTTTGCTTCCACAGTATTGAATATATTGCCAAGAAAGTTATGTTATAAACAACATTACTTAACAGGAGCAGAATTTTTATTTATCCACAAACAGCTGCAAATTAAATGTTTTCCAAACGCATAAGCAAAACAGGCAGACAGTCTGAATCAGCTGCTGATCAGCAGCTTATCAGGACAAGCAGCTTATTTAGATAAGCTGCAACTGCCCCAAACAGACCCTTACAGACCCATAGGGTCTGTTTGGGGCAACTGCATGTTATCCAGCTTATTCAAATAAGCTGCTTATCCTGATAAGCTACTTATCCTGATAAGCTGCTGATCAGCAGCTGATCCGGATAAACTGTCTGACTGTTTTGTTTGTGCGTTTGGAAAACAACTGATTCTGGATAAATGAACATTCTGCCCTTATTTTGGATAAACTGTTTAGTTGTTTGGTTTGTGCGTTTTGAGAACAGCTGATTTGCAGGTATGTTGTTGACGAGACGTTAGTAATAAGAATAGTAGTCTGCAGCCACATAGTACTCGCTCGGACTTTCTTGAAAACATATAACTCATCTAATAAACGTGCATTGACGTAAGTTTCATCAATGGCTCCTATACAGTCGTAAATTTAATAATGTTTAATCTGTTAATAATTGAGAGGTAACAAATTTTAATATAATAGTTATATGTTTAATAGATACATTGAAGAACGGCTTGTAGCGAGTGTCATTTGCAATATGAGTCAGAATGGACTGGAATGTGGGATTCTTGGGCTTAATTATCTTAGAGGCTAAACTTACTAGAGCATGCAAACCAATCGAGAAATACTTGCCGATAGTTTCTAATGAATGTTGAAATCGCTCCATGGCTCCTCTAATGGACTCATTCTGAGATAATATACTGTGTTATTGCTAACACCTCTCTGGATGCCATTCTGGTCCAGCCATTCAAACCATGTTGGTGTTGTAGTTTGCAGAGCAGGTCGATGAAAATCTCTTTTGTCATGCGAAACATGTTTGCAAAGTGTGTCAGATGACCTCGTAGTAACTCACCGACCCATTTATCGCCAATATAGCTCGACGACATACATGTGGTTCGGTCGATACATGTAAGGTAGTAATGATATAACAAAGTATGAATAAGAAAAATCTTTCTAACGTAGTTCAATTGTTCTGGATCCATCCTATAAAAGTTAGTTAAAAGAGAATGGTTATACCCTTAAGCCATTTAAACACATCCATGAAACATATAAACACATAGGATATGAAAACATCAATGTTAATCATAAGAAGTTCGGATAAATAATTCATGCTAGAAAAAAAAAAAACGATGCATGACACAATTGTACAAACATTTCTAAGAAAACAAAATGACTAGAGTTAAAAATATTCAATTTTCCAAGAAGAAGCGTAAGAAATTGAGTTGGTATTCTGCATCTAACTTCACAAAAAATTCTATACGAACTGGATCTTGTAGTAACTTGACACAATTGATATATAATTTCTTGTCCGTGGTAACCTCAGCATGTATATTTTAGATTTGAAGGCACCCCTCGAAGGATATTTCCTGTGAAGCAGAAAGCTTAACTATGCAGGATTCAACTAGTTTTTCGATTGTGCTCCTGACGAATGCGACTCCTTTCTTCGTTTTCTCCACCCTAGGATATTTTGGAATGGATGAGGACTCCACATCCCTTTGGATTTCATAGGGCACTTCTATTGAGTCGCTTAAATGATTGGTTCCTAGGACATTTGTTGTACCAATGAAGTCAGGTCAAATGGGGTAAAAGCATGAGCTCTCGTTGCAACAACCCCCTTGAACATGTCATCCAACTTCTCTTCCATTATTGGATCAATGCCATTAAATTTGAAGTTCTTAGCTGCTGACATAACTTGCACGACATAACAATTTGAATTAGTTAAACCCTTTTAATATAACTAAAAATGAATAAGGAAAGTGATCAAAGGTATGTCGTTACCTCTAGTTTCTCAGCCCACTAATTATCACGAGCATCTATTGTCTGTTTCATTAGATCCGAGCCAAAACTTGTAGTTATCCTCTTAAGTTCTTTCCAGATCTTCTAGTCCTTCTTTAATTGATCCCACTTGTTCTTCAATTTCATCCTATTATAGTCCCTTTCTATCAATTCATTGAATTTTACCATAACATTTTGTCAACCTTCTTTGTTAAAGTATGTGGTCGGTCTATTTCCCAGCTTGACCTTCCTAAGCCAGATATCACAGAAAATATTGGTGGCATCCCTGTCTCACATGGCCGATGATCCAACCTCTTTGNTTTAACATACAATGGGTAATATATCATCAATATAAATGACTATCACAACCGGACCAATTGTTATATGTTCGACAAATATATGAATACATTGATAGTAGCATTTGAATAGATGATTTTTGCAAGAAATCTAAAAGAAATCATAAATGGTCCTCCAAAACGGCATATGTGCAGCTCCTCACAATATACCTAGAAAGTACTTCAATGTATACATCATGATCAGATCACTGAAAAGAAAGATGTTACTAACATCCTTTTATAACATAAGATAACCTTAATTGATAGTTGAAGATCATAAAATTTTCAATAAATTGGGAATGGCGATTGGGGAGAAAGGATCAAGATAATCATTCTTATAGACTTATAAAAGACATTTGGTAACTAAATAACCTTTTATACCAAAAAATGATGCCATAAGGTTGAAACACACAGGTGAAAACCCATGATACCATTGCATAAAGAACAACCATTTTAGCATTCAAAGCCAAATGTTGACCTCCATATTTCTACCACAATGTGATGCGATCAAACTCAACAATAATAAAGGAAAACATATTGAGTATCACATAAGACAAGTTAAAGATGTGTCAATCGTAACCAAGAAAGTATCGTTGAAGGATCCCTTCAATGAATTTGATAAATCAAGACAAAGACAGAGAATGCCTAGTAGATCAGAGTTGAAATGTTTAAAATGCCATAAAAATTGTATATATATTATCCATTTGTAACAAAAGATAATGTTGATGCATCCAAAATGACAAAATTACCCAAAAAGTAGCCTCTTGCATCACAAACTGGCTGCAGGGTGAAAAATCCTTATTTAAGTTTGAGAAGAAAGAATGAGTATTCCTTTTGGAGTGCATTTTTAAACAGTGCACTACAACAATAATAAGTAATATAACATTGAATGCAAAGGAGTTGTCATCAATAATAAGTAATATAACATTGAATGCAAAGGAGTTGTCATCGCCATTGTAATCAGGCCAAGTTAAAAGAAACCAAGCTCGCAACTTCTATTCAACAATCCCAGCATATAAACCAAGCCAATCCACCAACACACACAGAGATAATGCCCATCCACCAACAGAGTAAGCACAACTCAACTGCCCCATCGCAAACACACACAGAGAAACCCGATCCCACATGCCCTAAGCTCACGACTTCTATTCAACAAGCCTAGCATAGAAAGCAAGCCAATCCACCAACACACATAGAGACAATGCCCATCCACCAACAAAGTAAGCATAGCTCAATTGTCTCATCACAAACAAACACAGAGAAACCCAATCCCACATGCCCTAAGCTCACAAATTCTATTTAGCTAGCCCAACATACAATCCAAGCCAATCCACCGACACACACAGAGATAATGCCCATTCACCAACAGAGTAAGCTTTTTTCAACTACCACATCACAAACACACATAGAGAAACCCATGCTTACATGACCTAAGCTCACAACTTCTATTCAGCATGCCCCATAGAGAAACCAAGCCAATCCACCAGCACAGACAGAGACAATGCTCCATCCACAAAAAGAGTAACCATTGCTTTACCGCCCCATCGTAAACACACACAGAGAAACCAAAGCCACATGCCCCATTGCTAACACACACAGAGAACCATTTTTGAAGATGTAGCGCCAAAAAATTCTACCCGTAAGAGGCTCTACATAAAAATTCATCAGAACGAAATACCACCAAATCACCAGAAAAAACACCATCAAGTAAAAAAACCTTAGCACGAATGTCATTCCTTGAATGAGAGCATCACAAAATTATGACATCAAAGGAGATGGGAGATTCCAAATCGGAAAGGGCCTCATGGTAAAAAATCACCAACACAAAGGCTAAGAGGTTTCATGCAAAGCAACAAAAGCATAGATTGAGATAAGAAGATGAGGATGAAGGCAACAATCAATAAAAATGAGGAGAAATGAAGAGAGTTAGGGCTTCTACACGAAACTAGTGCAGATGAGACGATCGAAGGCAGAAGGGCAAGAGGAGAAAAACACAAGAGATATACGTGGGACGTAGCCCGTATACCGCGCCCGCAATTATTAAGGAACAACGAGCAACATTTTCAAAATGCCGCCCACACAAATAAGCAGCGCCAAACTCAGCCTTAAGCTCTATTTGGGGTACCTTAAAAGTGCGACAACATTTTCAAAATGCTGTCTTGGTTCAGACGTTCTATCAGCGTTTTTAAAATCAATGTATTTAATTTCTTAATAAACGTGGGTCGCTGGGTCGACCGAGCCTCCCTCATTCGTTCAATATTATTTACTCCACTGCTCTCGTCTTCAGAAGAACGGCGCGAATAGACAGATTTCTGATAGGAGCGGAGCGCAAGGATGATAAAGATGGGAGTTTTGATGGTCTATGTAAGTCGTGATACCGTCGCTGCCTTCCCAGGTAGCTCTATGGCAACTATATTGGGAAGGTTTGTTAAAGCGAGGCAGCTTTGTGGCAGGGATAAATAGGAGAAGAGAAAGAATCAAGGAGAGTGAGATGATGATGTTTTGGGTTTAGCTGGTCTGCACTACGCTCCTCCGCTCCTCCCTGCACTCTAATGTAAGTTCATCCAGTCTACGATTATTAGAATGGATAATGGAACAAGTTATTATTTTCTTATTATAATTAATTTGTCCCCTATCGTGATTAGATTTCGCTCCTCCATACACTCCTTGTTTGAAGGACTAATTTGCTAATTGTTTGTATGAATCCAAAAAGTATTTTTGGGCTTAAAGTTGCACCAAATCTTCTTCATAACATCTGCAAAATGGTTAAACAACCAATAATTTCCAATGACCAATGTCGCATCAAATTGTATCTTTGATCTCCAATCTTATATATTATAATGAAAAAGTGTGTCTAGCTAATTAAGCATGATGAAAGTGTTTTGATGAGGCTTTTAGAGATAAAAAAGTAAGAAGATTCAAAACATACATATACTCTTAAAAACAAAATATACTTTTCTGCTTCTGCAGTATCAAATATATTGCCAAGATAGTTCTATTACAAACAACATTACTTAACAGGGGTAGAATGCTCATTTATCCACAAACAACTACAAATCAGCTATTTTCCAAACGCACAAACCAAACAGTCAGACAACTTATCTGGATCAGCTGTTGATCAATAGCTTATCAGGATAAGCAACTTATCAGGATATGCTGGATAAGCTGCAGCTGCCCCAAACAGACCCTAAGAGTATGTAAGGGTCTGTTTGGGGCAGTTGTAGCTTATCCAGTTTATCCAGATAAGCTGTTGATCAACAGCTGATCCAGATAAGCTGTTTGACTGTTTAGTTTGAGCATTTGGAAAACGACTGATTCTGGATAAATGACAATTCTGCCCATGTTTTTGACAATCTGTTTAGTTGTTTGATTTATGTGTTTTGAGAACAATTGATTTACAGATATGTTGTTGACGAGATGTTAGTAATAAGAGTAGCAGTCTGCAACGACATAGTACTCGCTCAAACTTTCTTGAAAACCTGTAGCTCATCTAATAAACGTGCATCGACGTGAGTTCCATCAATGGCTCCTATACATCCTAAATTTAATAACGTTTAATCTATTAATAATTGAGATGTAACAAATTTTAATATAATAGTTATATGTTTAATCGATACCTTGAAGAACGACATGTAGCGAGGGTCATTTGCAATATGAGTCGGAATAGACTGGAATGTGGGATCCTCAGGCTTAATTATCTTAGAGGCTAAACTTAATAAAGCATTCAAACTAATCGAGAAATATCTGCTGATTGTCTATGATGAATGTTGAAATCGATCCATGACTCCTTTAATGGACTCATTCTGAGATAATATACAAAGTGTTATTGCTAACACCTCTCTGGATGTCATTCTGGTCGAGCCATGGTGTTATAATTCGTAGAGCAGGTCGATGAAAATCTCTTTTTTCACGCGAAGGGCAGCATGAGTAATTCATGAATAAACGTGCTAAGGAAATGCCAACCGCGAGGGTGATACTGCGAGCGAGATTGTGACAAATTTCTAAACAGTGTTTAAAAAAAAATTGTTCAAACGTGCAAAACAAACACTACAGCGGCGTTTTGAAAACACCACCGCAGTTTTAAGCTGTCCCAAAAGGACCCTTTGTCTCATTTCTTCTCTCTCTGCCTCTTAGCTTTGCAGAACAATCTCAAATTCAACATATAAGATATAGTTATAGTATTGTGACAACTACTATTTTCAACATTCTAGTATATAATGGTACAATTGTTGATGCTTTTTGTTATATCTATGTATTTTTTGTTCAAAAAACATTCAAATAAGATTTAAAAACGATTTTAGTAAAATTAAAGTGATCTCATCTTTACTAAATATGTCTTTTATCATATTTTAACTGATTTCATTCGGTTGGACATAAAATAAATGGTTGGAGGTCAAAAAATGAGAATATTTTTATACAGTTCCAGTTTCCTCTCATCAGTCGTATAAAGTCAAAATTTATTTTGATTTTTATCAAATAGATACCATAAAAGGTTATTGATCCGACCAACTTCTAAGGATTTAAGCATGGTAATCCCGGCTATAAATTCCTAGTTTATTCTTAGCATNGGATTAACGCTGGAAGAAGCAAGGGAGAGAGGAGCTGAATGCCGAACCCTGAGATTAACGCCGGAAGAAGCAGGGAGCGAGATGCCGAACCTTGGGATTAACACCGGAAGAAGCATAGAGAGAAATGCCAAACCCTGGGATTAGCGCCGAAAGAAGCAGGGAGAGAGGAGTTGAAGGTACGAAAGAACGGAAGGTGAGAGTAGGAAGGAAGCGGAAGCGAGAGCAGCTAGGGATCGCGAGCTAGGCAGAGAGCGGGGGTAATAAAATTTCAGGCGCGCGAAGGGCAGCGAAAGTAATTCACGAATAAACATGCTAAGGAAACACCACCCGTAGATTGTGGCAAATTTCAAAACAGTGTTTAAGAAAAAGTTGTTCAAACGTGCAAAACAAATACTACATCGGCGTTTTGAAAACACCGCTGTAGTTTTAAGCTGTCCTAAACGGATCCTTTGTCTCTTTCCTTCTCTCTCTCTATCTTCTTAAGCTCTATTGGTTGAGTGAGGTTCGCAGAACAATCTCAATTCAACATATACGATATAGTTATAGTATTGTTATTGTGACAACTACTATTTTCAAGATTTCAGTATATAATGTTATAGTTGTCGGGATGCTTTTTGTTATATCTATATAATTTTTGTTCAAAGAACATTCAAATAAGATTTAAATACAATTTTAGTAAAATTAAAGTGATCTCAACTTTACTAAATATGTCTTTTATCATAATTTAACTGATTTCATTCGGTTGGGCTTAAAATAAATGGTTGGAGGTCAAAAAATGGGAAAAAAATTTGCGTGCGATAGACGTACGCAGCGCTGCGTGCGATATTAGGGTTATACCGAGGGTACAAAGGGTTACGTCCTCGGTATAACCCCTTGTAACCTCCCTGTAATCTTCTGTAACTTACTTGTACATGTATAACAGAAGCGCGAAACTTATTTTATGGTACAGGTAGGTTACATAAAGTTACATGGAGGTTACAAAGAGTTATACCGCAGATGTAACCCCCTTGTACCTTCAGTATAACCCAATATCGCACGTAGCGTTGTGTACGTCTATCGCACGCAAATTTTTTCCCAAAAAATGAGAATATTTTTATACAGTGCCAGTTTCCTCTCATCAGTCGTGTAAAGTCAAAATTTATTTTGATTTTTATCAAATAGATACCATAAAAGGTAATTGATCCGACCAACTTCTAAGGATTTAAGCATGGTAATCCCGGCTATAAATTCCTAGTTTATTCTTAGCATTTTATACTTTTGCTTGCCTCACCAGTCGGCTCATCAGGCAGACGCCACCCATGGCGTCCTCANCTTAGCATTTTATACTTTTGCTTGCCTCACCAGTCGGCTCATCAGGCAGACGCCACCCATGGCGTCCTCAGAGTCAGAGAACCCCAACACCGAGGCGAGCAACGCGAAGGCCCTCATTTTTTCCTACTCCAATCGGACGTGGAGGGCCTTCCTTAGCCTTCTTCCTTCTCCTGATTCGAGTCTTCTCGCAAAAATCTCAGAATATTACCTACAAAGCCCCAGCGTCGGTTTTCGGAGGCGGCGATCTGGTCTTCCTCTCCTGCTTCATAACAGCACAATCTACTCTTCTCCGTGAGTTTTCTCCTTCGTTTCCGCGAGTTTTCTCCTTCGTTTCCGCGAGTTTTCTCCCTTGTTTCCGCAAGTTTTCTGACTTGTTATTCTTGTTTTCGCATTTGATTTAAGCTTGCACAAGGGGTTAACAAAGTGATTTGTGAAGATAGAATTTCCTGAACTCAAATTATTCAAAAAATTGTGTCAGGAGTGCAAAGTTAACGCTGTTAGTGTTGCTTCATTTTGCATGTTGCTATTAGGACATGGACATTACAATGCTTTATTCTACTAGTTTATATNGCTATTAGGACGTGGACATTACAATGCTTTATTCTACTAGTTTATATAGCCTGAAATTAATGAATTAGTAAACATTGCCATATGGACACTTTACATTTGTAACAAAAAGGAAAAGATAATGTGTGTGCGTGCTTGTGGAGCTTTAATAGCTCAAGTTGCAAAGCAAAATACACATGAAAATTAAGTCAAATTAACTAGCAGGATTCATGCTCCACAAGGTGTATATCCCCAATAGAAAATGAGGAGACCACCAAAAGAACACCATAAGATTTGACAGATGTCATATATGCAAAGCACAAAAAAGTAATGGTTGGTTAGTTCAATGGAAGGGGGAAAAAAAACAATGTAGAGATAAAGGAGAAAGAGTTCTGGAAAAGATTTTTTGGCAGCAAAGACAAAAGTTATGAACGGAAGAAATCATTGGAATCGAAAGGCTGCTCGGATTAGTCAATCCTTATCAACACCATCTAACAACCTAAAATCACCTTGGCCAAAGTGATCAGAATCTAGAAGTATTTTACCGACACAAAAAATGATAGGGTATGATATCTGTAGAAAGAATCTAAATTTAGCATAGCAATAAAGACAATAGAACATCACCCTTCCAAAAATTAAATTCATTGCACTGCAATTTAACCTTTATGTAATCCAAGCTAAGGAAAAAATAGCCACTATATTAAATATTGATGAGATAACAAATAATTTAATTCACTATGTAATCATTGTTATTGGTCCATTAAAGTAACCCAAGCACAACCCAGAGAATACAAAACCACTTACTACCGATTAGAAGAAAAGGGGAACTTCATTAGGGCCAGTCATGTCAAATATAAGTAAATCATTGAGAACAAGTAGTGCAAATACTTAAAAATCAATGATAAATCAAATAGCTTTAGATGATACATTTTGCAGCTAGCCTCTTGCTAGAAAAGCAATTGAAACATAAATACCACCAATACCCAATGCTGGATAAGTCAGTGTCAGTGATACCTTCCCATCAATCTAGCCAATGGAAGCAAGAATATCAAGATCACCTCCAACATGAATTAATAAAAGAAAATACTATGTAGGTAGTAGCAACCCACTCTATAAATAAGAAAGGCATAAAGAATGAATTTGGAATTAAACATGACTAACATTTAAATCATAATATCCATCCATATAACCTTCATGTAGGGTATCATTATTCATCCTCGACAAACAAAGGATATAACCATTTGATAAAGACACAGGGAATGGGAAAGATGACAAAAGCCATTACAAATAGCTCCCATACAAAGAGGAATGAACATTTGGACACCCATGCAATCAAACAAGAACTAATGAATGTCACAGATTGAACAAACAACCAACAATCACAACTCATCCACATCCTGAAAGAAGAAATATCAATAAATAAGAAGCTAAACCATAATCAAGGTTTCGCTTCAGGATCTGTGACATCCCCTACTCTTTTTCTTCTATTGGAATCCTAAAACTAACTGTTTCTATTTGAGCCACCCCCACTTGCTTTTCCACATTCTACCGCGAAACTTTAACTTTAAATTCTTGAAGTCTAGTACCTTTGATCATCATCGAGAGTTTTCTCAAGTGCCACATTTTTCTTCTTTTGGACTCTTGAAAATAACTGTTTCTATTTGAGCCTCTCCCACTTGCTTTTCCACGTCCTTCCGTGAAAACCTAAACTTTAAATTCTTCAAGACTAGTACCTCTGATCATTATCGAGAGTTTTCTCAAGTGACCCCTGTCATTTGTGATGTAATTAACTATAGCCTCTATAGGGAACTTGGAACCCATGTAAAATAAACCCTACTTAATCTTTATATTAAGTAAGATAACTTGTCAGTCACACATAAAAAGTTCACAGGCCAAATGAATGGCACAAATTTCTTAGTTTGCAGGATTGCGTTCATCGCCGATGTATACACTTATCTTTCGGGAAGGTATAATATTCACGGTATTGGACACGATTTTGCAAATCATTAGACTAATGAGATCCATTTGGTCTTATTTTTCGAAAATTAAAACATACTACTTTCAAAACCCAAACTATATACCTCTTATATTAAATTAAATTTCAAAGTTATTTTCAATTTAAAAAAATCAAAAGGTTGACCGACACATCCCTACACTGCGGTCTCAGTCACGGTGGTGTTTATCCGGGAAGTAGTTCGTTTGCACGGTGTGTTGGAATTGATTGTATCAAATAGGAACAAAATGTTCCTCAGCCACTTCTGGAAGGAGCTATTCATGTTGCAAGGGGCAGTCCATAAATGAAGCACCGCATATCATCCCAGACTGATGGACAGATGGAGGCGTTAAATAAAAGTGTGGAGACATACTTGTATTGTTTTGTATCCGATGCACCGAAGCTATGAGCTAAGTGGATTGCATGAGCCAAATATTGGCATAATACTTTGTACCACACCGCAACACACACCACCCTTTTCAAGATATTGTATGGGTGGGATCCACCTCATTTAATACATTATGGGCATAGTACCACATTGGTGTTCAACGTCTATCACTACATGGAGGAGAAGGACAGGATACTAGCACAGATCAAGGGACATTTACTAAGAGCTCAACAAATCATGAGGAGGCAAGCAGATGAACACAAGAGAGATGCAATTTGAACTTGGAGACATGATCTATTTGAACTTGAGACCCTACCGACAAAAGACATTGACCAGGAGGAGCATGAAACTTTCAACAAGTTATTTTGGTCCTTATGAGGTGATGTCACACATCGGGACAATGGCCTACTATTTGACGTCACCACCATCGTCTGCACTACATCCGGTCTTTCATGTATTACAGCTGAGACGTGTGATTGAAAATCATACACCTTCGTCTACATTAACGTCGACATTGACGAATGTCTTTGAGGTGATTCTGGAGCCCCTAGAAATCGAAGTAGTGCACCGAGAAGTATGGGGAGCAAATGAGGCCTTAGTTATGTGGAAAGGATTGCTAGAATATGAAACAACGTGGGAGCCTTACGAGGTGATCCACAAGCAGTTTCCTTTCTTCCACCTTGAGGACAAGGTAATTCTTTGGGAGGAGAGTATTGCTACTCCACTGGCAGGACCAGTCTAGGAGGGACCGGTCAAATGCCTACCAGTTGGTCCGCCCCCTCCACAGACGGGCTGGTCCTCTTCATAGGAAGCAACCAAGAAACCACATGCCGCGATAGAGGAAGGAAAGGAGCATGTGGGGCCCGCTAGGACTATAATCACATACTCAAGGAAGAGAAATTGAGGGGAGTTTGGGAGGAAGTTTAGAAGAAAAATTTTCAAATGCTATATGAGGATTCTATTAAGAGGGCACTTAAGGTTTGTTTTCTTTGATGGATGTTTTTGTTTTACTGCTATTTTCTTTTCTCTTGTGGTGTTCCTAGCGATGTATAGGGTGTGAGAGAGAGACGTTCTGCCTCTCGAAAGTGAATCATCCGTGTATCTTGCTTGTTTCCTTTGATTTTTGTAATTGCAGACCTTCTTTGCGTTTATTCCACCTATCTATTGCCGTTTTATCATGGTTTATTCGCTGATCTTGGTCTCTAGGCATATCATATTAGTTATATTCAAGTTATTAAAAATATGTATATTAGAGTTGTTACTTGTGTTTGAACACAAGGATGATTTCCAAGTATTTTATTATTAGGGATTGACTTTAAGCCTCATTTTGTTTTAGTTATGGATATTATTTCTGGATATTTGTAGGAGTATGTACCTTGGTGTATGCTTTTTACTAATGATATCCTTCTTGTGGATAAGAGTAGAGAGAGTTCAAGAAATACTTAAATTATGGAGGTCAACTTTAGAGTCCAAGGACTTTCATTTGAGTAGATCTAATACTGAATACATGAAATGTAATTTTAGTAGTAGTAGATCTAGTGGTGGGATTATAATAATGGATGATTAATTCATTGAAAGGAGTGAACGTTTTAGATATCTCGTTTCTATTGTTCAAAGTGATGGAGATATAGATCGATATACTATTTGTAGAATTCAAGCATGTTGTTTTTGTAGTTGAGGAATGCATTGGGCTTATTGTGTGATAGAAAAGGAGGGCTTAGACTTGAAGGAAAATTTACAAGATGGTGGTGATACTCGCAATGCTTTATGACGCATAATGTTGGCATGTAGAAGAGAAACATAAAATTAAGTTAATTATTGATGAGATGAGAATGCTCAGTGGATGAGTGACTTTACACTTTAGAGACAATGTGAAACGAATATAATCATGAAGGGGTTGGAGTAGCTCCAATGGAAGTCAAGATTAGATAGAGTTACCTTGGATGGTTTGGTCATATTAAACATCGACCATCCGATGATCCAGATAGAAGAGTAGATGCTTTAGATTTAACTTATGTTAAGAAAGGCTAAGGTAGACCTCAAAATAGTTGGGCATGTTGTATAAAAAAATGATGTTAGTTTATTAAAATTAAATGAAAATATGACACTCAATAAGATACAATGGAGAAAAATGATTCATGTAGCTGACCCCACTTATTAGTGGGATAAAGGCTTCTTGTTTTTGTTCCAGCCATGTGACTTTATAAAACTTTGGTTTTAGTTACATCGGAAAGATGATTGCAGGGAGGAAACTAGAGTTTAATGGTACACGATAAGGAAGATTTTTGTTGCGTTTTAATATGTTTTCATTAATAGTAATTTTTGCAATTTTGCTTAGAGAGAAACCATCAGCTCAGTAGCTTGGGCATTGTCCAAGTAAATTTATCGGCCGGAAACTCACCCCATTGAGATACAATTATTTATCCTTATGTTTTATGTTTCCTTATTTCAATAATTTTTAATTGATACTGTTTGGTCCAAAGTTCAAACATCTTGGGGAAATGCATGTACTCAAGGTTTCTGTGTGAAAGTACATCTTGGTTTATCCTCAATTATCTGGATGATGAGCATATTCCGATTCCAATTGAAGCTTCAAAATTATCGGAGACAACTGCACCCATGCTATGCTCATACTGTTCTTGTTATTATTCCAATAGTTTATTTAGCATGGTTTGGTGTGTCATGTTTGTTATTGTGTTGATATAATAATTCATGTTAAATCCGATATTTCAGCGTTGCTGCTGAAGCATCCAGAATATTCGTCATATTGGAAGATATAAGGGAGCATACTTTGTCAAATTTACACAGAATACATAAAAGTTTGGCTTTCTGGCAAGCTCGGGCTGTGGTTATTTCTGATTTTGCTTGATCATATTTATTAGCTCTACTTTTTATAAGTTGATCATAGCATGACGGTATGGCTATTTTGTGCCAAACCTATAGTTTCATATTTTTAATTTTTATACTTTTTTTCAGGAAACAGACTATCAAAAGGTGTGGTTCATGGTTTTTAACAGAGGACCAAGAGCCTTTATGTATGAATTTTTTCAGATAATAAGAAGGCTTGCCACAGATGGACATCCATTTCAGTCTATCGCTTACTCTGCCGCTGATATAATTTCTCTTAAAATCACTATTTTAACAACGCTACAACGGTGCTTGGCTACATTCCTCGCGCAGGTTTGCATAATTTTGAAACATTGGCCTGTTTAACCTGTTCACATTCTATTGAGATGGGAAAGCTTCTTTTTATTTTCTCAGGTTTATTTAGAGGTCAACAAATTTAGTGAATTGTTAACTGCGGATCAAGAAAAGTCATTACTGTCATTATTGGTGGACATTGATAACCTTTTCTGCAAGTTGGAAGTATCCATAAGTCATCCATGTGAAATATATAATGAGGTATCTTCACTGTAGGAATTATGAGTCCTTTGACTTCTTTTGTAGACGTATGGTGCAAAACCTTGATATGCCGCCTGATAGTTGTACATGTTTTACTACCAGTATTCAATGCTAATTTATTGGGTTATAAAAAATTTCAGAACAACGATTCACTTTCCATGGAAAGTGGCAACTCTTGTGAACTTCATTTTGAGAAACTTCAAAACATGGAAGATGAACAAACACAATGGACCGATACTGAAATAAGGGATTCCACAAGTTTGATTCGTCGAAATCTTCAGCGACTAGACTCCTATCTATCATTCATGGTATAATTTTTGTCCTTCATTTTGTACTTGTAGCTATTGTGGTAGTTTGAGTTAGAAACCGATTAATAATCACTTTATGTTTTGAACTGGATATGTTGCTTTCCATTTCGCAAAATTCATTGAGTTTTTGTCAACATCGCCCTTGGGGAACAAATCAAGAAGTATTATGGGGAACGAATCAGGAAGTACTGTGGATATATTATTCAAGCAGACAGCGAGAAATGTGGAGAAGATCCTTATAAAAGATATCAGGTCTTTGGCTAGAAGGAACGCTAACAAATTTATCTCTTTTCACTTGGAATATCAGTTATGTAAAAACCGAATTTTTTTTTTTTTGCTACACGATTCTTTCCTTTCCTACTGTTTTCCCAATTCAAGCTCGTGATTTCCTTCATTTTTCTTTCGATTTGCTCTTGCTGCATTCCTATAAGAATTGAGCGTGGGTTAGGACATTGAACAACAACCTCCCTCCTCCCTCCTCCCTCCTCTTGATACTGCCCAAAATCATTGCCCTTTTGTCCTATCCCTTGAGATACAATCGTGATTAGAGTGTGCGGGGAAGGAAATAGGTGGATCGCGACATACCTTTCTCCCCATTCCGTACGCTCCAACCCAAAACCGTCGAGGAAGGTAACCCTTGTCTTCTCTTGCTCCCTCATTGCTCTTGCACACTTCGGTTCCTTTGAATCCCGTTACCCGTCTCCCAACAGAGATTTAAGGCAAAGAGAGAAAAACAAGATTTAAGAATTAAAAAGATGTTCTTTTTGTTAATTAATTGTACCTAATAAAATAATTAATTTTTTTCTCCTTATCAAATTAAAAAAAGAGAATATTATTATCTTAAGTATGTTAGTAGGTCAACGTTCATAAATTCTTTCTTTTAAAAATATTATTATTATAATAATAATAAATTAAGAACAATAGTAATGGTATTAATAATCATAATAATGAACGTGATTTAGATTATATCCAAGTGATAACTGCATGATTAAGCTTACCTTTTAATTGATGTAGGATAGATAGCCAATCCATCAAATTTGTAGAAGTATTATATTTGCCGCCTCGAGGTCAATAACCGCTCTTTATTATGAGATAAACGTATCCTTCTTATTTAGGGGCGTTATCCTTGCTAATTGTATTAGATTCCTAACTAGTTATAAGTTTGTCATTCTCACCCTTTTAAATTTCGTTCATATAATTAGAACAATTTCTATTTTTGCTCATGATGACTGTGTAATTGAATTTGTTTATTTTTGCTTAGTCTTGTATTTAATTGTTTGTATTTAAGCTTTTAATAACTAGTATTTCTTTAATAGTCTGATATGACAAATCTCATCATTTCAGTTTTCATAATTGTTTATAAATAGCGGTGAACATTTTGTAGTTATGTTCTCATGTTGATTATCATCATGAAATATAACTAATATTATAATATTATTATGTCAGTATTAAACCCTTTTATTTTAGCTAGCCGGACTGATAGGTCCTTCAGAGAAATCAGTTGATTTCTATGAGTTTGGTGCATATCTTTTCTTATTTCAGGGTATTGTAGTAGACCGACTAGATATAAATATAATTATATGTATATATGTATATACTGAAATTTTATATTATCAAGTAGTGTGAAATGATTGATTGATTATTCATATCTGTACCAAAATACCTGATATTGTAGCATGTAAATATCTACAAAAAGTGCATGTGTTCAAGTAACTCTTATTCATGATCATAAGCATATGGCATTCCTTGCAAATTCTTTTATGCACGTAATAAATCTTTCATATTTATTAGTCATACTACATGCCATATTTTTGTTACCATTTATGCTTTAATAAGTAGTAGTTAATTACTAAGTTTGATTTTCTTACCCACCTGTTGATATTTTTATATAACAGGTTTGAACACTTTCCAGATTTAGATTTACTTTTGGTATTTTTCAGTTTTGTATGAATTATTGTATTTTCTTTCTGATTGGGTAGTTATTTCTTTATTTTTATTCTAGTTTTTTTTTTCAGTTGTCTCATTTTCGTTTATTGTATTAATCGTATCCTTATTTTTGGAAAAATTGAATTTTTCCTATTTTTTCTAGTATTACTTGCATATTCTTTTCCATTTAAGAATACAAAGCATGTTCAATTTTTTTCATCATGCCCTGTGTTGCCGGAGTGTACTGCCTTCCGGACCCCGGGTGTGATAAGTTGATTGAACTTTGTCAACATTATGATCCTTAAACCTGTCTTAAGGAAACACTTTTCAAGGTTTTATTTTGTCAAGATTTCTATTTAACATATCTAATCTCTTAAATGTACTTTGTCACATAAATTGTCACCCTAATACTGCCAATACATATGAGTGGATCATATTGAGTTGGATGAGACATCTGAGGAAAATTTAAATTCATTTTAGTTGGCACAATAAAAAACCTAACATTCTATATACAAGCCGCCCACTAATAGCCAATATCTATTTTTAAAATTTTTTATAATCCCTTTTCAATTTTTCATAGGGCTACTAATAATTGCTATAGAGTAATAATGCAAGTTAAGGAAACTTATTCTTCTAATAACATGATTGTACTATTTACTTCTAAAGAAATTTTTGTTGTGTTTATTATCGAATGATAGTTTACATCAACAACAATAAGCCTTTATCCCACTGAGTGGGTCGGCTACATGAATCTTTTTTCTTCATTGCGTCTTATTGAGCGTTATATTTTCATTTACTGATAATAGATTAACATCATTTTTTATGCAACTTGCCCAAGTCTCTTTAGGTCTACATCTGCCTTTCTTAACATAAAGTCTAAAACATCTACTCTCCTAACAGGATTATTCATATGGTTGACGTTTAATGTGACCAAACCATCTGAGATGACTCTCTCCAACATTGTCCTCCACCGGAGCTACATCAACCCTATCACGAATATATTCATTTTGCATTTTATCTCTAAATGTCAAGCCACTCATCCACTTGAGCATTCTCATCTCAGCAACCCTTAACTTTGTTATATGCTTCTCTTTTAAAGGCCAAAATTTTGCGTTGTAGAGCAGGTCTCACCATCATCTTATAAAACTTTCCTTTCAGTCTAAGAGGTACTTTTCTATCACACAGTAAGCCCTATGCATTCCTCCACTTCAACCAACCAATTTGAATTCTACTAATAACATTCCAATTTATATCACCCTCACTTTGAACAATAGACCCAAGTTATCTAAAACGATCACACCTTTTAATAATTTAATCACCATAGTTACAACTCTGTCACTAGAGCTACTACTACTACTAAAATTCCATTCAATTTATTCAATTTTAGATCTACTCATACGAAGGTCTTTAGACTCCAATGTAGACCTCCATAATTTACGTATTTCTTGAACTCTTTATTTAGTCTTATCCACAAGAAGATTATCATCAGCAAAAAACATTCACCAAGGTACATCCTCTTACAAATGTCCAATAAGAGCACCCATATTTAAAACAAAAAAGATATGGGCTAAAAGTCGATCCCTGTTCTAATCTGACTAAAAATGGAAAATGCTTGGTCAATCCTTCTGCTCTAATACAAGTAACAACTCTAGTATACATATTTTTGATGACTGAGAATATGTCGTATCAACACTTTTCTTCTTTAGAACTCGCCAAAGTACTTCTCTTGGAACCTTATCGTAAGTCTTTTCTAAATCAATAAAAATCAAATAATGTAGATTTATCTTGTTCTTTTTGCACTTCTCCATCAAACCTCTCAATAAATGTATAACTTCCAAAGTAGACCTGCCCGACATAAATCTAAACTGATTATGAGAAATCTTTGCATCACATCTTAACCTATGTTCAATTACCCTCTCCCATAATTTTAAACTATGATAGATTAACTTAATTCTTCTATAATTTGCACACTCTTGTGCATCTACTTTATTCTTAAAAATGGAGACCAAAATACTCTTCCTCCACTCTTTAGACATCTTTTTAATTCTTAAAATAATATTAAAGAGTTTAGTATGTCAAGAAACTCTCAAATCATCTAAATATTTCCACACTTCAATTAGGATATCATCAGGTCCTATTGATTTTTCATTCTTGATTTTTTTAAAGCCTTGTCAAATTTTTTTATTAATGCAATGGTAAAAATAAAATGTTTTATTATTATTAATGATATTAAGATCACTAAAGTTGATTATATTTTTATAAATTTCATTGAAAAGTATCAAAATAGCTCACCCACTTATGTTGAATACATTCTTCTATTTTTTTATTTTCATCTTTAATACACATCTCTTTGTTTGATTAGTTTATGCATATATTTTTCATCATATTAAGNCTTTAATACAGATAAGTTAGAAATGTCGAATATACATCAATGCAGATAAGTCAGATAATTTTTTATTTTCATCTTTAATACACATCTCTTTGTTTGATTAGTTTATGCATATATTTTTCATCATATTAAGTATTTGAATTTATTATAAAGATCACTAAAAACAGAATTTTTAGTGTTACTTTTACATTTAAACCAATTTTTCTAACACTTATTTTATTTTATTTTTTGTTGCACATTATTTTATTTCACCACCAACTATTTTTATTCATAAAAAAATTTTCTTTTTGATTCTCTAAGTACATCTTTTTTCACTTGTTTAATAGTGTTTGTTAATTTATCCTACATAGAATTCGCTTCTTCATGGACATCCTAAATATTAAAATTTTGAAATTTATACATAAAATTGATTTTATTTATCTTTAGGTGTCCCCATCTAATTCTATAATAATGTTTTATTGTATTTTTTTATCTTACAACTCTTCATCTGAAAAGTCAAACCTAATAATAGATGTTGATTATTTAAATTTTCACTTGATTTACCGCATAATATTTACACTCTAGATGATCTCTTTTTTTTTTGAAAAGAAAATAATCAATTTTTGTTTTACCCGATCCATTCTTACAAGTAATAATATGATATTTTTTTTGTAAATAAAGTATTTACGATAACAAAATCATACTCTAAAACAAAATCTACAATGGTTCTACAATCTTCATTAATCATTCCAAAACTATAACCACCATGAATATTTCTAAAATCTTTCATCACTCTGCTAACATGTCCATTTAAATCTCCTTAAATAAAAATTTTTTATTCAAGAGGTATCATTAATATTAATTCTTCTACGTCATTCCAAAGTTTTTCTTTTGAACCTATATTTAAATCTAATTGAGGAGCATAAACACTTATAAGATTAAAAGTCTTACTTTCAATAACAAACTTTAGAGCTATAATTCTATCTTCAATTTTATTAATTTTTACAATATTATCTTTCAAACTCTTATCCATAATTACACATACACCATTTCTAGTGCGACTCCTACATGAATACCCAAATTTAATACCTAAGCTATCAATCTCCTTATTCTTTTCTCCAACCCATTTAGTTTCTTGAATACATAATATATTTATCTTCTTATGAACCAAAATATCAACTAATTTCATTAACTTACGTGCGAGAGTACCTTTATTCAAAGATCCTATCCTAATATTAGTTTCATGGACTAACT
Source organism: Phalaenopsis hybrid cultivar (assembly GCA_002079205.1). Classification (NCBI taxonomy): domain Eukaryota; kingdom Viridiplantae; phylum Streptophyta; class Magnoliopsida; order Asparagales; family Orchidaceae; genus Phalaenopsis; species Phalaenopsis hybrid cultivar. Next base: position 243,774 of record JXCR01147132.1, read on the forward strand.
TATTTACCCTTATCCTTCTGTAATGTGAGAACCCTTGCTTATTTGTCACTTCACCCGGGCGGGATGCCCTAGCATTTACACAAGAATTTAAAGGATTCTTGTCATGATTTTTCGACAAATTTTATGCTGGCTGTTGACTACCTAAATTAACCATCCATTATTCGCATACAATGACCAGTGTTAAAGCTAAAAAAATCCTACCTTTGAAAAATTATCTTGACCAAACTAAAATACCAACTTCTAATTAATAACCAGCAGTAGATTAGTCTCTACTCTAGTTCAGATCCTTCTCTAAAATCAAATAGATACATAAATACAAAATAGTGAGTAATAAGCCTGATGGTTTTTACAATATTTCCACCAAATCCAATTCATGGAAAGAGTCATATGCATACTTTAGTTTATAATTGTAAAACATGAAAAAAGTGTATGTGCATAATATTAATTAAGTCAGATAAGTTAGAAATGTCGAATCACATCAATGCATACATGACATAAATATCAATTTGGGATACTAGCATGTTAGTAAATATACATAACATGCGTGCTCCTAGAATTCTTTTATAAAACTAAGTGAACAGTTCATCATAAATAGTTGCTGTGCATCAATATAACAAGTAACCTTTCCATGTTAACTTAAAAAATATAATAATTCATTGTGCGATTTTCACATTCTAAGCACAATTATTACGTATTCAGGTTCACAGATATCATACTATTAAGAGTAATATCACTGTTTATAATTGTGGCAAACACCATATTTTTTCTCCGGAGACAAGAACATGATTTGCTTTCCATTTTCCACACGAGTTTTCTAATATAACTTTTCTTCACATTTCAAGGCGCAAGCCTTTATTCTAATATCTTATTTTCGTAAGTCAAACACATGCATGTCAGAGCACTCTCCTACATCATTAGGGATCAACTTTGCACTAGCACTTAGCTAGCTCTCTGGCATAGGTAAAGGTCACATTTCTTACGTGCACTAATGTGAATGCATGAATTAACTTATCCCATTTTATGAATGTTGATATAAACTTATTATGTGCTTCCTGAAATTGCATACTTATTATTCATGGCTTGAGCTTATTAGTTGCTCTCCTGCCAAAATAGGTTAACCGACCCATGCCTAAAAGACTGGATGCTGTGCGGAATACTAAAATGCAAACTGAAAGAGACGAGGATGTATGAAGAATATGAAATTCTACCTATACATTATGATGGAAAAATTTCAAATGTTCTATTTTTCTTAGAACAAATTAGTAGTGTATGCAGATGATGCAATTAGTGATTTATGCAATGTTTTGAGATATATTAGTATTGGAATTTGTCGAATCTAGCTAGCTACTAAATGCAAAACTATTGTATCTAAGTAAATGGTGAAGATTTTATCAAAATTTTATATCTAAGTAAATGGTGAAAATTTTATCAAAATTTTATGAAGATTAATGTAAGATAGATTTCACCATTTTTATGGTCACCCTTTGTACGAAATCATCAAAATATGTGCTAAAATTAAATATCCATGTTGCTTCATTTAAAATTCACTCTCAAACAATAAGCAGAGACTAATAAAATAATGCAAGCATTTTTTAGAGTATTGATTAGGTGGGGAAGCAATGAATGACAATGGTGATAAGATATCCTAAATAGAACATAAAAGAAATCAGTCTAAACAGGCCTAGATGTTTTTATTAGTGTGGTTAATTTTCAACATTATATGTGCAACATTTCTTTAACCTTATTGAATAAAAGTGTCATAGAGAATTCATGTTAAGAGTACTTGACCATTCAAAATGAACAGTATAGAGTTTAAAAATGCTTAATTGATGAAAATATGATTCTAATTTCTATCTAAGAATGTTGTGCCATCACCACAATCGCCTTTAACTCCCTTTGACTATTCATTTTGAGCTCATGTTAAATTGATATTTTCGCATATGTTGGTTTTAGGGATGGTTATATTTGTCAGTAATGCACTTGAAATATCTCAGTTTAATCTTGTGTAATTCATTATTTATTCTATATTTCTTGGAAATTTTAATATGGGCGTTGAAAGTGCTATAAGATATGGGCATTCTATCTTGTCTCAAATCCTGCTCCCACACCTAGTTGGACTCGAAAGTGAAGGCCGGTCCAAGGGGGTCTGATTTAATGACTTCCAGCCAAGGGTTGTCCAACCCCCTTGGGGTCCTTGTTTACTTTTTTTATGCTATTATTAAGTTTATTCTGCTTTGGAATATATAAATATGTTGCCAAGTCCTGGTTTGTGATTTTAGCTTTTGTTTATGGTGATTTAGAGATTGTTTCTCTGTTTTCTTCTTAGCTGTGTGTTGTATTCTTTTCTAATCTCAGGACTTGTGTTTGTAATCTGATTTGATATAGATGGTGGATTCTCTTGGATGTCCAAAGATCCTCTATACCCTCAACGATTGCTTCCTACATGGTGTCTTCTGCGAGACAGCTGCTGTCCAACTTTAATCTGCGCCAGATTCTCAGACACTGTCAGTTTTTCCCTCTGTTTCTCATCCTATAAAATCCTTATCTCTTCCTTTGATTCTTACAAGTCTTCTAGGAAACTTAGATTGACGTTGTTGGCATCATAGCATACAAACACTAAATCGTTAGGGATTTGCCATTCTCCCCTAATAAACCTGTTTTCTTATAACCTATTTCATCTATCTTAACAAATACCTTTTCCTAACAGCCCTAATCCTAACCCTAACCCTAACCATCAGTTTCTCACCTTTGGCCATCCCAAAACCACTATTCTTACCCTAAGTGGAGGAAAGAGATGCTATCAAGGAGAAACAATCAAAGGGGTGTCCAAGACCTAACACTGGAGGGTATACGAGAAAAATTTCCAAACACAACACAGGCTTGCTGAATTTAAAAGAGACCTGTTTTTACCCATACTGCAAACAATTTCCCAAATTTCCTCTTGAGACACCTTACGGGTAATGGCACTAGCAAACTCGGGAGTAATAAAGGAGGAATTACTACTAGAAAGATCAAGCCAGTTATCAAAGCATATTTCTCTCTCACATCATTTGGCATTAAAGAAGTCCATGAAGCCCTTGAGAATGACTGATGGGTCTTCCAAAATGTCATCATCTTCCCCTTTGATGCATTTAATCCTGTTAAAATTGCGCCTACCAATAGCAACTGAATGGAAGAAATGCGAGTTAGCGTCTCCCTCATTATACCAAGGGAGCTTCGCTCTGTCTCCACCAGGAGGTAATTTGGGCAACTATAGAATTTAACTCCATAACCTTGTCCTGTAAATTTCTTTCCTGCTCAACGGAAAGACCATCTTTACCTCACTCCAGATTTTGAAGAGCTTTGATCTCCTTCTCAAGCTGGATTCAACTTGCTCTTACTCCAATTGTGTAGAGCAGTTAAAGTTCTTTTGCACTTCCTATGCAAAATTTCATAACGTGTGCCAAAGTCTCTCTTTCTCTATTTATTCACAACAATCTTTTAAACAGATGAGAAAGAAAGCCAAGTCTCCTCGAAACGAATCCACTTTTGAGCATGTTTATTAATATTATCGGTCAAGTGCAATATAATAGGATAGTGGTCTAACCAAATGTCTCATCACCATACTTGGAACTAAACCAAGAGCCACCGTGTTGATTAAGAAATGATCATGACGCACCAAATCTTACTTTGGTCCTTGTTGTTGCACCAAGTGAACCTAGGGCTGATAAAACCAACCTCATGATCATTTCCCAAAAAGAAGTCATTCATCTCAATGACTCCCAAGGAATTAACGAATCTTTTCCCTTCATTTTTATCATCCCGAAAGGTTATAACACACCCCCCCGCGCGCTCGCACACACACACACACACACAAATAGTTAGAACATATTTATCAAGAATTTGTGATAGTGCCAACCACATGGGTTTACATACAAGATAATCCTTGTTAGCATATATATACACAACTAACCTGGTTGGTGGGCAACATGAAAGATAGTCACATTTCACTTCCAAATCATAGGAATGCCTCCAAAGTTTCCATTTGCCGGTTGGTGGAAATAATCCTACCCACACCCAATGAGTTTGTCAATCTTATGTCTACTAAGCTCCTCAATTTTTTATTTTCAACAGGCACACTAGAAACACATATTTAACAACAACTGAGTGATGCAACTAACTGCCCACCGCTGCCTTTTGGGCACCTTTGCAATTCGAAACAATAATAGAACCCATTAAGTCACCAATCGGGACGCTACCCTGCCTTTCGTTCTAACCTCTGATTGATTTATCCTCTTTCTCCTTTGTTTATTCATTATAACAGGATGAAGATGCTCTTTGTCAAAATGAACTTTTGAGACTTTTTTCTTAGAAGTTTTAACCTTATGACTTCAGTTATCAATGTCACAACTGATTGGTTTAGGTTTCCGACCATGGCTTGGTGTGGTAATCCCACCAACCACCGAACTAGGGGATCCACTCTAGCAACCTCCTGATATATAATAGCCTTATTGGTATAAACAACTTCCAATCCAATACTGTGTTGAGCCTCATCGTTAGCCTTAAAAGAACTGGCCGAAACATGTTGTGGTTTATTAACAAACTGCTGCTTGGTTCTAAATGGGTTTTTACGATTTCTCGATACCATGGTCTAAGGACCCACATCAGAGGTAGCTTTTGCCTCATTAATAACTGAAGCCCCATCAATAATTTTAGATTTAGTGGAATTAGAATCCATAAATTCCCTGAGCATCCGGAGAGTTAGGAACCACCTTGTTCATAGAATCTGAGCGAGAGCAGCCACCAACATTAATCGATTGCTTTATTTTGGAAGCATTGGCATATTTACATTGAGGAAGTTTATGTCACCCCTTGCCACAATTGAAACAGAGGTGAGAGAGGCCCTCGTATTCAAAACTTTGGTAGAATTTCCCATCAATTATTTGAACCCAAGCTTCAACTATCAATTTTGAAGATATGTCCACTCCAGTACAAACCCTAGCATAAAAATTCCTCTCCCACGAGTAAGTGCTAGTATCCAACCAAAGTGGTTGCCCAACCAGTGCAACAATATGAAAAATATTGGTATTATCCCAAGAAATTAAAGGTAGTTGGGGTAATCTGATCCATCTTAGAGCCTGAAAATCCATCCAACGATTTTGGTGAGAATGAAGGTTTTCACATGTTGACCCCAATCATATGTCCAACCACAAACCAAGGTCCCCTGGTTAGAACTGTTTACCGCTCCCCCACACTTTCAAAAATACATATGAAGCAGTCGTTGCTGACCCTTGTAAGCTTGAATAAACCAAACTTGGACCATTTAAGGTTTAAATGGGGAGATGGTTGCCGAGCAACTTGCCCACCAAGGCTTTTTCAAGTTTCTTAATATTTTGCTGAACACAATTCAGATTTAGAGACACTACCTTATCCTCGCTTATGAAATCAGCTATATTCTCATGGGATGTAATCCGAATATGAACTGGCCGGCTCGAGGCGTTATCCATACCTCTTCCATTAGTAGGATTTCAGTTGCCTAGAGATTGGTTGGACATGATTCTGTCGATCCCAAAGGGTTATGTTGGGAAGGTTCTAAATTAGTTACCTTCATTGAGGAAGACTTGTAATGATTATTCACCATTCTACCACTATTCCATGACTGAAGATGAGAGGAATTGCAAACTACGAGATAACGCATTGGTATTAGCATTATTACCACCACCTGACACATCCTCTACCTTCATTAGGATCATGAGTAATTCGACAGCCTGAATCCACCCCTGTAGCAAAAGACCCAGCTTCCATCCCATTTTGCCTCAATCGATTATTATTTTGATCTTCCAATATATGATTACCCATATCAACATCTCTAATGCTGGATTAGCTAACTTTACTTGGATAATTCTTCTCTGTGCTAACCTCAGTATCAACGACATTCAATCGGGTTTCGTTCTTGTTCTCCACTGACAAACTCAAACTATATGGGTAGAACCCCCTTGATCCTCAACCTCCATAACATGAATTTCACCACTTTGAATCCGGGAATCTATCCCATGGTTTCTGCTATAATTACCTTGACTTGTTCTTGAAAGGGGCCCCATAGCCCCTTTCTTCCTCCTCTTTCCTTTCCTTTTTCTCTCTTCCTTTTTCTTTCTTTTCTTTCTCCTATCTTCCTTCTTGGGCCTTTTCCTAATTTATTTTCTTTTCGAAAAGCCTAAATCCTGATTTTATTCTCATTCCCTAATTTAAACCTTTCTCAAAATCCGAGATCTTGATTTTATTCTTCTTCTCTAATTTAAATATTTGCTAAAGTCTGAGATCTTGATTTTATTTTTATTGTCCTTTATTAATTTAAATGATTCTTAAATTAGGGTTAAGTCTTTTATAAATTGGAGATGAAGTGTCTAGTGTTAGGGGTCTTTGTTTTAAAATCTGAATTCAGTTTTGTTTGAATCCCGAGGGCTGTATCCGACGATGAGGAAGGTGCTCCGGCTGTAACCTCGTTCGAGGTGGTGATTATCTTCATCGTTTCGACCACCACATGATCGTCGTTCTAGCCATTTTCCTGCACCGTTGACCACCTCCCTACCAGCCCTCCGCCGACCAATTCTCCTTGCTGTTCCTCTCAAGTTGCTGCCCAATCCACTGCAGCTTCCCTGAAGTCACATCCCCTCTGCTACCCCTTTCAGAAGCCTCTATTTCAGCTTCCCTGTATTCGCAGTTGCCTGCTGCCCTTTCCAGAAGCCTCGATTGTAGCCTCTTGCAGTACCAGCTCCCTGCTGTTCTTCCAGCACTTCCGCTGGACACTTCTCTGCTTGCACCTCCTCTTGCAACCCCACTCTCAACTGGCTGCAACCTCCGTCTGATTGTCCCAACGCCTTCAGCCGCTGTCTCCTTCCTTACCGCATCTCACGGTCTTCCTTCGTCTCCGCTCACGGACTTCCTTCGTCTCCGTTCCTCGGATTCGACTGTCATTCGTGCCTCCGTTCCTTAGCTTTGGCTGTCGTCAGCCCCTTTGCCCATCGACTTTGGCCACCAATAGTGCCTCCGTTCCTCGACCTCGGCCGCCTTTCCCACTACCTCTGGATTCCAGTCTTTGGGGACATTTTTGCTTCTTCCGACCGCGGTTTGATGCCTCGACAAGCACTGACTTACTTTCACCTGACATCGCTCTGGCTTGCACCGCAACCACCGGTCCGACACCCTCTCTTAAACTCTCTCCTCATCGAGCTTTTTGTGTCTTTATGTGTTGGTCTTGTTCTCATGTTTAATTTATGCAACGTGTTTCTTTCTTTTGAGTTATCGTTGTAACCGTCTTTTATGTTATTAATAAATTCATTTCTTGCGTTGTGTTTGCGCTAACTCAGGTATCATTTGGTATCAAAGCTAGCCTAACCGTAGTCCTATCCTAGGTTTCCCTAGCATCCGCATCCTTTCCAAATCCAAAAAGTCCCACCTTTTCTGTTTTTTCTTTGCCTTCCTTTTCCTCTCTTTTCTTTCTATTCGTCAAGCCTCCTTGTCCCTCTTTCTTATTTCCCCAATCTCCTTGTCTCCTCATCCAAACCATCAACTATGCCCCCTAGGAGAAACGTATCAGACACTACCCGGGATGCGATCCAAAGTGAAATTCGTCGTCTGAAACAATAATCAGCTGAACTCGATGAAGGGACCCAAGACGAAGTCACCCTCAATTGTGACCTTGAGAGTCGACAGGAAGACATGGATGAATATCTCAATCAGTTCGATTGGAAGATAACAGCGACGACAAATACTGTTCACTCCGTTTCTGGCATCCACTACTAGAGGGGACCACGAGAACCTGGAGGCAATCGACACTTCGACACTAAAATAGATCTCCCTGATTTTGATGGAAGTACTTATCCAGATGAATTCCTTCACTGGCTGTGAGCGGTCGAACGAACTTTCGAATACAAGGAGATACTTGAAGTTAAGCAGGCCAAACTAGCAGCCATTAAACTGAAAAAGCACGCCTCATTATGATGGGACAACCTACACCGTCAATGAATGAGAGATGGCGGCTACAAAATCACAAAGTGGGACAAAATGAAGAAAGCACTACCACTGAAATACCTGCCTCTACACTACTACCAAGATATGCTCCTAAAGCTCCACAACCTGCAGCAGAGAGAGTTGTTTGTAGAGGAATTCACAACCAAATTCTTTCTTTCACAAATAAAGTGTGACTTGGTCGAACAAGAGGAACATACCATCGCTTGCGGAGGCCTGAAAGCCGCCATTAGCAAAGTAGTTCAGCTACAACCCTATTGATCACTGAGTGACGTCCAAACCTGAGCTCTAAAAGTTGAAAGACAACATAAGCAGATTAAACCACAGTCTTCCTTTCAACAGCAATCCTAATATAAACTAACCCCAACAATGACAACTACCGACAAAGGCTCACCAGGAATGGGGAAATCAGCGTGCGGTAATAAAAAAATCGACCAAAGTGGTAAAAAACTCGAGAAGCAAAGCTCATCCGGGCCAATTCCAGCCAAAAAGTGTTTTGTATGCCTCAATTTTGGCCACATCTCCAGTTGTCCCACAAGGGGAATTGTCTCTTTTACAAACTAAAGAGGCATGGAGGAAAATGAGGATGGGGAATCAGAAGAAAGTTTTGATGAAGAATATCAACTTCTAGAGGATGAAGGCGAATTGCTAGTCATATGATTAGTCTTATAATTAGAACCAACACGTGATTAGTCATGACTAAAACATGGCATCTTTCACATGAATTTTACAGTAAAAGGTAAAGTTTGCAGTCTGATAATCGATAGTGACAATTGTGAAAATGTCATCTTTACAGTAATGGTGATAAAATTAGAATTACCACACAGAAACATCCCCACTCTTTTTCCCTCACTTGGTTGACAAAAGGGAATGAAATCCACGTGGATCAACTGTGCTTTGTTGACAATCAACTAAAGGAACAAGTTTGGTATGATGTCATTTCCAAGGATGCATGCCATATTCTACTAGGACAAACTTGTCAATACAATCACAAATCTCAACATGAGGGATTTAAAAACAAATACTCATTCAAGAAAGATGACAAACACATCGTATTACTACCAAGTAAAGATGCAAGAGGAATAATCGACACTGAGGAAACAATCGTTCCAAGAGCCACGTTCATGCAGTTAGTTCGAGAAGCACCGATGACATTGGCCCTACTCATACTCGAGGGGTCCGAGGAAGAAAACTTAATACCAATATGCCTACAACCTCTACTTCAAAACCTCCAGGACGTCATGATAGATAGTGTGCCAGAAGGACTATCACTACTGAGGGAGATTCAACATGCAATAGATGTGATACCTGCATCAGTCTTACCAAATCGACTTGCCTACAGGCTAAGACTAATGAAATACAAGGAACTACAACGACAAGTGTAAGGTTTCATCGCCAAAGGGTTAGTTAGAGAAAGTGCGAGTCAGTGCGCTGTGCCTGCCCTAGTGTTACACAAGAAAGATGGATCATGGAGGATGTGTATCGATAACAAAGCCATCAACAAAATAACTATCAAGTACCCATTTCTAATTCCTCAACTAGACGACCTCTTAGACCAACTAAACGGAGCCACTTTGTTCTCAAAGATTGACTTACGTAGTGGATACACCAAATACGAATGAAACCAAATGGTGAATGGAAGACCGCCTTCAAGACATGAGATTGACTATTCGAGTGGACAGTCATGCCCTTTGGTCTGTTAAATGCACCTAACACCTTCATGAGAGATTAATGAATCAGATATTTTGCAACCTCGTCTGGAAGTTCGTCGTAGTGTACTTTAACGACATACTGGTATATAATCATTATGAAGAAGAACACGTACAAAACTTGCCAACAATATGCAAAGTCTTCCGTAACAAGAAACTATATGCCATCCAAAGAAATACACTTTCATGACAAATCAAGTATGTTTTTTGTGATACATCGACAGTCATGCCCTTTGGTCTGTTAAATGCACCTAACACCTTCATGAGAGATTAATGAATCAGATATTTTGCAACCTCGTCTGGAAGTTCGTCGTAGTGTACTTTAACGACATACTGGTATATAATCATTATGAAGAAGAACACGTACAAAACTTGCCAACAATATGCAAAGTCTTCCGTAACAAGAAACTATATGCCATCCAAAGAAAGGTACTTTCATGACAAATCAAGTATGTTTTTTGTGATACATCGTATCCATCATAAACATTCAAATGGATCTGACAAAAATCAAAGCCATTATAAGCTATACCACACCGCAATCGTTCACCGAATTAAGACAAATTTTGGGGCTAGCATCATTTTACTGTGTTACTGTTTCCCTCACTGAGCTTGTAAAAGGCAAAAAATTCACTTGGCCATGCTCAGACTAGCTTTGACATTCTAAAAGAAAAAGTAACTCAAGAATTTCACACAACTATTCGAAGTTGAATGTGATGCATCAGACGTCGCAATAGTGGCCGTACTGAGCCAAATCAGTCACCCCATCGCCTTCTCAATGGGAAACTAAAGGACTCCATGAGGAAATACTTGACATACGACAAAGATTTCTATGCAATCATTCGAAACTTAGAGCACTGGAGCCACTATTTGTTGACAAGTGTGTTCACACTATTTACAGATCATGAGGCCTTGAAATTTCTAAACAACCAAAGCAATCTTAAACACCGACACGCAACTTGGGTAGAATTTTTGGCATCATTTAATTTCGTACTTAAACACAAAGTTGGAAGCCAGAACTGCGTCGTAGATGCACTAAGCAGATGTCACTTATTAATCACTTCAATGCAAACAAGTGTCATAGAGTTTGAGATCATCAAAGACTTGTATACAGCAGACGAAGACTTCAATGATACCTGGGAATAATGTCAGGAAAAGCCGACTGGGTAGTACTACCTTGCAGATGTCTACTTGTTCTACCTCAATAAACTATGGATTCCAATATGCTTCATAAGAGAAACAATTATACAAGAGAACTGTAATGGAGGCCTCGCAGGCCATTTCGGCAGGGACAAGGCTCTCATCCTCATGAAAGAACACTTCTTTTGGCCTCAACTAACAAGAGTTGTAGAGCGACACGTCTGATAATGTAGCATCTGTCATTTGGAAAAAAATAAGAGGGCAGAATATAGAGTTGTATGCACCGTTACCTGTAACAAAGGCACCTTGGGTGGATTTCAACATGGACTTCGTATTAGGTCTTCCTAGGACACAGAGGAACAAAGATTCTATCGTGGTTGTAGTGGACTTATTTTAAAAAATGACACATTTTGTACCCTGCCACTGCACACTAAACGTCGCTCACATCGCTGATTTATACTTTAGGGAGATTGTCAGGTTACACATTATTCCCAAAACTATTAACTCTAACAGAGATGTCAAGTTTCTTAGCCACTTTTGGCGTACCTTCTAGGAAAAGTTAGGCACCAAACTCAAATTCAGTTCAACAGCTCACCCGCTGACAAACAATTTGATCAAAGTAGTGAACAAGAGCCTGACAACTGCTAAGAAGTTTCGTAGGAAAGACGATTAAACAATGAAACATTGTCCTAGCTCAAGCTGAGTTCGCCTACAAAAGATCCACAAATCCGACAACGGGGCGCAGCCCATTCGAGATTGTCTACGGCCGTAACCCGCTAACACCACTTGACCTGGTCCCACATCAACACCACTTCTGTTGATGTTAGAATTCAGCCAAGAAGCTACAGAGCTGGTTCATGAGATCCAACAAAGACACGAAGATGTTGGTAACGAGATAGCTGGACGAAACCGAAAATATCAAACACTGGCAAACAGATCAAGGAAAAATGTGACATTTTAAAAAGGCGACTTCGTCTGGATTTGGTTAAAAAAGAAACGATTTTCCGTAGGAGCTTTTAGAAAACTGAAACCTAGAGTAGACAAACCTTTCAGAACTCCGTGAAAACTCAACGACAACACATACAAGATTGACTTACCAGGGGACTACAACCAGGGGACTACAAGATTTCAACCGCATTCAATTTTGCAGATTTTACCCCGCACTTCTAGGATTCAGAAGGTTCGATAGTTGAGGTCGAAGCTCCCTCAACTTTAGGAGATTGATGCGGGGCTCATGGGTGACCGAATATGCATAGGTCCAACCCAATTGGATGGGCTGATCCTCTTGGAGGGGGGGCCCACCTCCCCCTTCTTCCTCCACTTTGCTTTCATTTTTCTCCCTTCCTTTTTCTTTCCTTTCTTCCTCTTCCTATTTTCCTTCCTATGCCTTTTCCTAATTTAAATTCTTTCATAAAATCCTAAATCTTGATTTTATTCTCCTTCCCTAATTTAAACATTTCCTAAAATCTGGGATCTTGATTTTATTTTCCTTCCCTAATTTAAATCTTTCCTAAAATTTGAGATCTTGATTTTATTTTTATTTTTCTTTCTTAATTTAAATGTTTCCTAAATTAGGGTCGTCTTTTATAAATAGGAGATGAAGTGTCTAGTGTAGGGGTCTTTGTTTTGAAATTTAAATTCAGTTTTGTCTGAATATTTTCCCTTCCTAGGGCTGTATCCGACGATGAGGTGCTCTGACTTTATCCTCGTTCGAGGTGGTGATTATCTTCTTCGTTCTGACCACCACATGTTGCCCCGCAGTCCACCATCAATCTAACCACCTTCCTACACTGTGACCATCGCCCTTCCAGCCCACAACTGCTCGATTCTCTCTGTCGCCCAGTCCACTGCAGCTTTCATACAGTCCCAGCCCCCCGGCTGCCCCTTCCAGACGCCTCCACTGCTGCTTCAACTCCCTGCTACCCCTTCTAGATGCCTCCATTGCAGCCTCTTGCAGCGCAGCTCCTTGCTGCTGTTCCAACACCGTCGCTGAACATTACTCTGCTCGCACCTACTCCTGCTGCCTCACTCCTAGCATTTTGCAGCCTCTGTCTGGCCATCCTAGCTCCTCCAACCACTGCTTCCTTCCTTCCGGCAACTCACGGTCTTCCTCCACCTCTGCTCCTCGGCTCGGCTGCCATTCGTGCCTACATTTCTCTGCTTCGGCCGCCGTCCGTGCCTCTGACACTCGGCTTCGGAGGCCATTCACACCGCCTCCAAATTCCAGTCTTCGACGACGTTTCCCACTTCTTCGGCCACGTTCGACACCTTGATGAGTGCTGACTTACTTTCACCCGATATCGCTCCGACCTTCACCATAGCCATCGCTCCGACACTCTCTGCGGACTCCTCGCCGAACTTGCTGTGTCTTTATGTGTTGAGTCTTGTTGTAATGTTTTTATTTACGCAGTGTCTTTCTTTCTTTTGAGTCATCATTGTAACGGTCTTTTAAGCTATTAATAAATTTATACTTCCGTCATGATTTAGGTTAACTCCAGTGTCATCTTCAACCTCCATTGTCGGCCTCTCAATGACAACATTATCACGTGATTCAACCAGTAAACGACTCTTATCCACCAAAACCTTTACTAAACTCACCTTGTACCAATTGCCACTTTCCGCTGTAGGTGACAATTGTACTTGACGAGCAATCAAGATCCACCAGCCCCTCCAATTCTTTTGATAAATGAGTCACCAAGGCAGCCCGTGCCTTATTTCTTTCAATATCCTTAACGCCACAAACTGCAGCCATGCCCAAATTGCTGCCACCTTTAGACCCACCTTGGCTGTGGCCACCGAAGTCTTGAGACCCCACCATCGCTTTATCTTGCGACTTCACAAGACCCTCCAAGCCGGACACCGCCTCACGCACAAATCCACCGCGACCAAAACATCAGATCGGAAG